>JABRWK010000013.1:721635-733888 GCA_013372445.1 Hypothenemus hampei | reverse complement strand
GTCAAACGATACAAAAAGTGAACATTTGTATTCAAAAATCACTTTCATTCTTACTGCGAAAATTTAATTTGAAGAGGTGGCGGGTCGAAAGTTATTCAATGAGACATTGAGATTGGTCAAATATAGAAATACTATGTTACAAGTGATTGTTTTCATTGTTTTACAATCGTTATAGTCCATTCTATAGGCAAAACAGTCGATAAATCTCATAGAAATTAACATATCTAACTCAGACAGTAATAATTATTACAACCATTATCTTTCTACTCTAGTCATTCAATGTACCGTTAAATTTTATTTTAAGGTGAGGTATGGCTGGAGCATAATGTCATTAAACCGTGTCCTCTTAACACCGTTATGCAACCAACAATGAAAAAAGAAAATCTGTATCCAGACTGGATAAGGCAAGTGACATTACTAATCCAAAGCAAAGCAAATATTGTTTGGTCGCACAAGAACCAGACACTGATGGTGAAATCGAAACGAAGTTATATAAAGCTGATATTTTACCTACTTGTGGAGGTGGAGCTCAAGTTATATTCAATGATGTGGAGAAATTAACCCAGGAATCGCCCACCAAAACTTAGACGTGATTATTATGAGTGTGTGTGTGTGCTTTACTATTTTACTATTTTCTTTCATAAAAATTATATTTTGTTAGAACTACTAATAATCAAACAAATAACTCAATTTTTAGACGACTTTTATTGATGCTGTCTTAAACGTAAACGTTAGCATGTTACTAACTTATGAACTCCCTGGAAAAAAGAATGTATTATGCCTTATCCTGGGAATGTCCCATATAAGAAAAAACAATTATTGTAAAGGGATGGTCAAGGGTGGCAAAGGATGTTAAATCTGCAATATTTCCAATTTATGATTAGTATGAGTAAAAATAATCAGTTTAATGGTACTTATTTTATTACGTACAGGCCTACTTACAATCAAAAATCAAACTGAATATGTGAATACTAATGTTCTTAACTGGCAATTAGTAACCATACAAATGTTAGATAAAAGCTAATATTTGTACCTTTTTCGTTGTAACTATTTGTTTAAAAGCTCTCTGTTTAAACTCGTCTGTGAATTTCCTAATTCATATTTGTCAATGCACTTGCCGACGCCGAATCCAATGGCACTATTTACATTCAGTAACTATAAACCCTTGTTTAGAACGCATTGAGTCGTATTCTTTTATATACTTTAAGGGAAAAAAATCTAACAAGAATACTAAAATAGAATTTTTTTTTATTTATTGTTAATAATAATTGATGGCTCTATTTAGATGTTTCAAACCATGTTTTACGAAAAGGAGCAATAACAAAATTATCAGAAAAACCATAAATCAGTATCATTGCTAAAAATATGTATAGAAAATAAGTCTCACAATCAGTGCCATAAATTAGTGTTGGATAAAATCTAACAAAATATCTATTGTGTTATTTTTTTGAGAACGTTACATGTAGCAGATTAAGAAAAAAACGTTTTTTAACAAAAAAAACCCTTTTTGGTATTTGTGCAATAATTTGTTTATTAAAATAACTCCGCACTATCCTTGTGGAAAAGGTATTTTGATCAAACTGGCTAAAACTTTAGATTCAGGTCCTTCATGTGTAGAACAAAAATTTCCATAAGTACTATGTTCTAAAAATTCTTGGTTTTGAAGTTGGACCCAAGCTTTTTACATGTGCAAGGCTATACTGTATGCCTATATTCAATTTTTAAAGCTTACAATTAGCGTGTATGGAAACTTTTCGTTCTTCATATTAAGAGCCACCAGAATCCAAAGTTTCAGTCAGTTTGACCGAGAACCATTTTCATACATAATTTTTTTCGTTTTTGAAAACGGTTGGAGGGAACATTCAAATTTTCCGGTTCGTCTCCGAGGGTTTTTCGGAAATGGGCGCGATATTTCAATTTTATTTTATTTTCAAAAATTACACAAGTTATATATAAGAAATCAATTAAGTATTTGTAACAACCGTAACGACATTAATTACTGAATTAATTTTTATACCATGTGGTATCACTGGTCGCTAATGGGTTACAATTTTACAGTATATAAATCAAAGACGAGATGGCGCCCCGTGCATTAAAGTAAACGTCAGTTTGACGTAACAATTCTCGTCAAATTTCACAAAAATAAACACTGTCCTTATCGTAATGGCAGTCTAAAAACATCATTATTATCCCTTCGAACGAAATTCCAGTGAATTAATTTCTTTAACAAAAATTTTAGTTCGAAACGCAAGTTTTTACTCTCTGAAATAAGGATTAAAAAACAGTGTAACACAAATCAAAAAACGTTTTGTTATCAAAAGCCAGTTGCGTCATTGGAAGGTCTACGTGTTTGTAAATTTATTATTTACTTTCGAGTTTAATTAATACTAATTAGGTGAATACAAGAAACGTATTTACGAAGATGTCCAGTGTACGGTGCAGCTTGGCGACAGCTGGCAAATATGCTTTTGTGGCCAGGAATTCAAAAATTCAACAAGGTAGTACCTAAACAATTGAGATATCTGTGTACATGTTTATTTTCGTTTTTCTTATTAAAAATTTTATATGACTAATTTTTTTTATCAGTACGTGTATACGTTTAATTTCTAATACGCTTGTACGTTTTTCAATTGAATAGTTTATTATTAATATTTATGGACTGAAATCAGAAGGAGAAAATGAAAAGAACATAGTTTTTTTATATTTAATTTTGATTATTCTCATGTGTACGAGCAAATATTGCGTCCGTTTATGTTGCCAAACAATAAAGTTTGTTGTTGCCAAACATTTTCGTTTGAATCTGTTTCCTGGCCAATACCTTCTAGGTTGGTCCAATATTCTGACGATTTCTGATGTCATAAATTTAATCCTGTATTATTACATACATATTTATAAGTTTTTAATTTTATCATTTTCAGGACTATTGTCGGCTATATATCTGAAACAACAGCCCGCAAATAAAAATATCTGTACTAGTGTGGTTCTTTTCAAAACTATTGGAGCTGGTGAGCCTCCAACAAATAATACTTCTTCGCCAACCGCTACAACTACAACAAGTACGTCGTCTGGAAGTGGTAGTGGCAAAAATAAGAATACGCTTTCATGTCCTAAATGTGGTGATCCTTGTACTCATGTTGAAACATTCGTTAGTTCCACAAGGTATATATACATATTTATTGAATTTAATACAATCTTGGACAAAATTAACGCAATATCTTCCTAAATGATTAATTTGAAACGAGTTATAATATAATCAACAATTTATCTTGAACTTGAACTTGTATGTTGCTGTATGATCTCATGAGAAATTCATAACTAGTTCAAAAATGCAAGACTTAAGAAATTGGTAAATATCAGTTTAGAGCTAAGCAAAGAACTAGAAGCACTTCGAGCTGTAGAAATTTATGAATGAATGGTCAAGAAAAGCAACGTCATCTCAGTACACAGAACAAACGTTCTAAAAGTGTCGATATGTTTGTTTATTCTCCCTGAAATTCCTATGGCATTAGATGCCAAATCATTTTCGCTTAAAAGTTGAACTTCATTCCTGAATCATTTTTTATTTGGCGCCAGGTTATCCTATTCAAGTTGACAACTTGTGAATGACCAGTAACAACCCTGAATCTATATACTATAATCTATACATATATTCGTATGAATTTGTAGTTCGTTTGTTGATGAATATGTATAAAGTGACATATTGTTGTACTTATATCTAGTGCATTTTTCTGTTTGTTTATGTGAAAAAGGGTTCTTGAAATCTAAGGAAGTAACTAATAATTATATGGTAGAGTTTGTTACGTTTCGTTGTAACAGTTTTGAGTAATAAAAATTATTTTCAGCATTGTAAATATAGTATATACCACGAGTTGCAAACCGTGCCACAAACGTTGTGAAACCCTAATGAAAGTTTTACACGTCACATTTTTCTACTGAACAAAACGTTATGTGAGAAATGAATAAAAAGAACAAATAATTCTATATTACATTCCCGAACCATGTCAGCCATTCAAAAATCATTTACAATGTGTGGAAACCACTTAAAAAAATTATATTTTCAAACCCTAGACTGACGGAAATTCAATAAAACGAGCCTTGTTTTTAAGAAACCACACTACATATCAGAAAAGTGAATGTGAGTTTGAGTTGTGTGTAAATGATATGCAAGTATAATTTTATTTTTATACGATAACAAATTAATTAGTCAAGTTTGAAGTTCTTACATAGGTAGACAATCTTTATTTTCTTGAAATAAATACAACTTTTTACTTTTGCAGCCATATGTGGACAATTTTTAAGTTCACAAGTACTTAATTGGAACAGTTATCAATAGTCATACGATTTACACCATTAACTAATTTGATGTTTTTGAAGCTTGGCTGAACAGTTTCCAGATACGAGCACTTTGTTTCAATAGTGGTCAATGTATAACTTGAAACTATAAGTAAGTCTGCAACCAATATCAGCAATGAAAACAGCAGACTTTTTCTCAATAGGTATAATACCTAATTCTAGTTGTAATTCTTATAGGGTAAACCACTTGACCTAGACACACACACAGACAGATATTTACAGTCTATTGTTTTTTGTTTTGGAATGTGAGACTAATAAAATCAAAATCGATTAATTTACTTCACAGGAAATAGAAACAAAATTGAAATAAAGAATAATAAAAAATTTTAGTATATTATCAATTAACAACAAATGAATTTTCTTACTTTCTAATAACGTCATACTTTATCTTTTTTATATTGTACTATTGCTATATGTACTGCTTTATTCCAGGTATTTTGCATATACTAAGTATAATGTACGAGAAACAATTTTCTTACCAAAGATATTTAGTTTGAAGACAAAATTGATACATGGTCAAACCTAGATAGAGCTATTATTTGTTTTGGATAGCATTAATTTAGATGATAAAATTTGCCCTCAATTAACAGAAAACCACATACAACCAATACATACACAAAAAATGAAGATGAAGTATGCTCTGCAGGTATTTAATAGATCTGTATATGCCGACTTTTAATTTGCAAACAGATATAATGTCGTATAAGCAAAAGGTAATGCACAATTTGTTTTATTTATGAACTGACTGTTCAATAATTTCATTGGTACATTTACATTAAAACAATTACTCGCACAACTTGTCAATGATAAATCAGACATGATTTTTGGAATGAGGCAAAAAGTTTTCTTTTGAAATTAATGTTTGTAAAAGACTTCCAAATAGTTCCATCGCGTTCTTCGGAAAAAAATCAGTATCATAAGAAATGTGTAGTTTTTATGGCATTGCATATTTTCAAAACTTAGGTTTTGAGTAGCCACTCATGAGCTGATTAAATGGCTATTTTAGAAAATTTATTGGGAATTAAATATATGCGATTTGTGTGGGCAAAATTCAAGACTCAAACATGTTTATTAAAATAAAATAACTCACTAACCACGAGAATGATCCTGCAGAATTTCTGTTGTTGTTGGCACCATTAAAAACGTTGAAAACATCACATACAGTTACTTTTGAAAATTTACCACAAAATATCGCGCCTCCAAACAGATCATTCCCAAAATTTCATACCTAATTACGATTTATTAATACGAGTAGCTGTACGATTACTGATTTTTGGGTCGAAAATTTAAATTTGTTTCTTTTGCATATACTTATTTCTTAACAGAGAAATATACACTGTTTCCTTTTGGTCGGACATTAGAAGACATCTGGAAAACCATATACTATAAAATTTTGAAAATATTTACGTACATCTTGATCGACCTGATCTACCTTTGGAAAACATTTTCAATTTTGTGACACTTCCGGTTATAGCGGAAGTAGTTGGGAACTGTCTTATTTTAAATGAATGTTCACCCCAATTTATTTTACATTTTTATTAAAATAAATTATTAAATTGCCTTATGTCTAAAATTTGTCGTTTCTGAGTTATTTTGGAAATTTTGAAAATTTTGAGAACTTATAGTCACAGAAAGCAGTGATATATCCTAATCATTGCGAATTCTGAAATCGGCCTTCTGAGGCTTTGAGAGGACTTGACAAGTTATGTTTCTACATATACGTAACGACTACGGTGTGTTAATTTATTTTACCACCTAATAATCTATATTGAAAATTTCAAATTCTGTTATAGTATATATTTTTTTTGCCTGATTCATTAGATTTGTTTAAACAGAAATCCACAACCAGTCAGCGTCACTCTGATTGGTCAAAAATAGTTTGCAAACAGTCACATGATTAATTTAGTGCAATTTCATTGGATCTTGAGTAGTTGGAAATTTTTGTTGGAACACACTTATAAGTCACTTTTAAATACATCCATGATTACTTGAGGGGTAGTTTTGAATATGCCTCCATTTAAGAAAATGACGACAAAACCGTAGCTGCGATCTTGTTACGGCTCTAGTTTTTCTTAGTTAGTGTTATTCTTTGGCCCAAAGTTCAAAATAGAAAAACGATTGTGTTATTGTGTTAATTTTGTCCAGAAATTTATAAATAATGTATTATTATTAATATTGTTTATGTATGTACATACGTTTAATAAATATCTTGTTCTTGTAGGTTTGTTAAGTGTGAAAAGTGTCATCACTTTTTTGTGGTTCTTAGCGAGGTTGATAGCAAAAAGAAAGAAGGAGTTGATCTTAAAACAGGCCAATTTAGAAAGCCACCGCCTCCTCCCAAGAAGATTTATGATTATTTGAATAAACATGTTGTTGGGCAAGAACATGCCAAAAAAGTAAGAAATTTACCTTAAAAAAGTACCCTGTAAACCTATATGGAATATTTTGTAGGTTTTGTCTGTGGCTGTTTACAATCATTATAAAAGAATATATAATAATACCCCAAATCAACCAAATAATAATCGACAAGATATGGCTGTTATGGAACAAGGACCTCATCAAAATATGACCCATCGAGGTGAAGTTTTTACAATATGCTTCAGTTTTTGTCTCAAGCCATTTCACACTGTTTCTTTAATTTAAATACAGATTTGCTCCATATAACAGGAATGGGACAAGGGCCTATTGGCATTAGTTTCAGTCCAACTGAACCTCCTTATGCGAAAACTACATCTCAAAGTGCAGTGGGTTCTGATATTTTGGACCGAACAAATCACGAATTGAAATTAGAAAAAAGTAATATTCTTTTGTTGGGTCCTACAGGATCAGGTGAGTGTACTGGTTTAAGCTGATTGACGTGGAATAAAAATAGGTAATTCTTCTCAGGTAAGACCCTGTTAGCGCAAACTATTGCTCAGTGTCTAGATGTTCCTTTTGCGATCTGTGATTGTACCACTTTAACGCAAGCAGGTTACGTAGGGGAGGACATAGAGTCCGTAATTGGCAAATTACTGCAAGGTATATTTAAAATTTTAGCAAATTTAAGTTTAATTGGTTTTCATTTGTTAGATGCTGGTTATAGTGTGGAAAAGGCACAAATCGGGATTGTGTTTCTTGATGAAGTGGATAAAATTGGGGCGGTTCCTGGCATTCATCAATTAAGGTTGTTATATTTTATTAATATTTTGGTTAAATTTTATCCAAATTGTTTCTGTTGCTGTTCCAGAGATGTGGGAGGTGAAGGTGTGCAACAGGGAATGTTAAAAATGTTAGAAGGTACAGTTGTTAATGTGCCTGAAAGAAATTCCCCTAGAAAGTTACGAGGAGAAACAATTCAGGTAGACACAACGAATATTCTTTTTGTTGCTAGTGGAGCTTATAATGGCTTGGAGCGATTAGTTCAAAGAAGAAACCATGAACACGTATGTTTTCCTTTGTTGTACAAAAATAGAGAAAATTAACTGTTTAAACAGCATTTAGGCTTTGGAACTCTGTCTTCAGTAGGCCAAGGAAGAAGAGCTGTAGCTCAAGAAGCTACATTACACGCCTCCAATCAATCGGCCGAAGAAGAAAATATGGAAAAAGATAAAGCCTTGAAACAAGTACAAGCCAGAGATCTCATTGATTTTGGAATGATTCCAGTAAGTTTTATTTAAAAAAAATTACTAATGTTATTAATTTATTATTTTTCTAGGAATTTGTTGGCCGTTTTCCGGTTTTGGTGCCCTTTCACTCTCTAGATCAAAACATGTTAGTGAGAATTTTAACAGAACCCAAAAATGCACTTATTCCTCAATATCAGAGATTATTAGCGATGGATCAGTGTCAGCTGAGTTTCACTTCCGAAGCACTTAACGCTATTGCGGCCTTAGCTATGGAAAGGAAAACTGGCGCGAGAGGCCTTAGAGCCATAATGGTAATTATGATGAGAATAGTTAATCTACAGTTACCTAATTTTTTTAATTTTAGGAAACCCTATTGCTGGAACCGATGTTTGAAGTGCCTGGAGAAGGTATTTCAGAGGTTCATATAAACGATGACTGTGTTCATGGCAAATGCCAACCTACTTATGTTAAAACGAATACCGAGGTATCCGAGGAAGATGAAATCAATGCGACGATTAGGTTGAAGCAATGATATTGGGGAAATTTCCATATTTAGACGAGTAAAATGTGAAATATGGACGGATTTCAATTTTCTACATAATTCACATTTTACTTCTTTCAACTGTTACACTTATGTTTATGTTGCTGTCGAGATTAATAATTTTTTTAACAAATTTTTTCTATCGTTAAATTTGATAGCAACTGTTCAGAGTTTACTATTTAAATTGACAAGAAACTTTTATTTTATCTTAGGGGTAAAGAGTTTGGTTACAGAAAATGAGATTTTAAATAAAAATTGTAAAACTGCCTGAAAAATGAGTTGTATATTATTGTGATGTTTGAGTAAAATCTATCGAATGGAAATACATGATTACCATTAAATAAGATAAGGTTATTCATGTTTTTCAAGAGTCCCTCATGGAATTACCAATATCAAATATAAAAATATATTCATCTTTGCATCTCATCATTCGCTGCTCGATTTTGACATATACAGAGACTGCTACGTAAAACTCCCCAGGTTCACATGTTCTTTAATTTTTATGTACAATCTTAAGTGACGTACCAAATTGATGGTCTTGTCAAATGTTTAAAACAAATATAGTGGGTGTCCCAAAAAATTTTTGCAGATAATTGAAGACTTTCCACTACAAAAGTGCTTAGTGCCAAAATCAGAAAATCCAGGTTAGTTACTGCAAACGGTGCCAAATGTTAATGTCGTATTCATTATAAAGTTGCAAAATGTCTTTCTTACTTCCAATTAAAAAAAATCTAATAGGTACCGCCATTGCTAGAAGGTGTTTAGCAAGAGTATTAAGTGTCAACTATCAGTTAACCTTCTCAAATGTACAAAAGAACTCCTTACCTACCATCCCTAACTCCAGAACTAAATAGATAATAGTTTTGACTATAATGAAGCAAACAGAAACTCTCGTAATGAGACACGACATCGGGGTAGTGGTCGCCATTTTTACACGTAACTTTTTTCGATATTTTTGGCACTTAGCATCTTTTTACCGGAAAGTCTTCAATTATTTTTCATAAACAAATATGAATTTATTTAAATATTTTTTTACTTTATATCGTATAATAAATATTATTTTATAGTTTGGTACCGACTTTTATCTTCTTCAATTTGTGTCATTATCACGTATGCCTTATTTTGATGCTTTTTAGCAAGAAGAAATTATCATTGTTAGGTTCTATTGTCTTTTTAATTTATTTATTCGAATAAAAGTCATCGAATTCGCTAAGAATGTCATTTCATTCCCAAAAACATTTTACTACGAACTATTAATAGTGAATTGGTTGAACAATTTAATTATTGTGTTTACTATAATGATCTGAATGGTATTTAAACTGAACATTATTGTAAATATTATTTAAAGTTTTAACCCTGAATTCTATTTGAAACACTTCGTATTTTGTTTTACATTGTTAATTATGTACCTATGTACACATAAAAATTTGTTACTATGTTTATTCGTGTTATTGTAACTTTTACTTTTATAGTATTTCGAAGGAAATGATGAATGAAAAATTACATTAAAATGTTATAAAATAAATTAAACTTAACTCCATTACTTGTACTCATATGGGTGCATTTCATATAATTAGAATGTGGCGACATCCCTATTGTTTTTTCTAATGTCACGTAATTTAACAAAAAATACCATGAGATTTAATGGGTTAATAGAAGGTTAAACAAAACAGGGATTTTTGTCCGAATAAATTAAGATCAAAAGAATTTGACAACCACATGTTTTTTTTGCTAAAAAGCGTCAAAATAAGACATACATGATAATGATATAAATTGAGGAAGATAAAAGTTGGCATCAAATTATGAATATTTATTGTACAGAGTAACGTAATAATAGTATTTAAATTTTAAATAAGTTTTTATTGTTTGTGTGATATCATTATTTGCAAATATTTTTTTTAAGCATCTACTATAGTTGTTTGAAAAGTTTGACAGGGCTGTCAATTTGACACATTACTTAAGATTGTGCTAAAAAATTTAAGAAAATGCGAGTATTCAAAAAAATCGAGGCGGAGAATATAATATATATTATGTACTAAGGATCAAAAGTTTTGCATAAATTCGTTAAACATTAAAGGAAAAATTTACTGCAAAACGCTCATACACGTCAAATTTAATTTTTGGTCGGGATTTTTTTGACGGTAAATTTAGGTATATACATAGAATGATCCAAATACAAGTTATGATCAGGAATTTGATTTTTTCAAAGAGAAACATATATTTTTTTATTTCATTTTTGAATTCTGCTTTAAATTACCAGAAAATACGTTGAATATTTTTAAAGAAAAAAAATGTACGACACTAATTTTTCTCGATATAAAAATTAGATTTGCAGTCTCCGTTCAATTCTGAATAAAAAAGATGCCTGGTCTTTTTTTCGGGAAACGCACCATTTTAGAATAAAAAATTAAAAACGTCTTAATAAATAAACAGCTTATCGCACACCCGCAACAAAAGTGACACAACTCAAAATTATAATTTTTTTCAGGACAGTAGATTGAAAATGACATGGTTTGAATTAACCATTTTAAGTAATTTTAATTTTGAGTTTGGACAATAAATGTACATAAAACTAATGTTCAATAGTAATGCTAGCCTGTTATGAAGTATCTGACGCATTAGAATTGTTTTTTCATGCCTTATTTGGGGTTGTGTCACTTTAGAATAATGAATTACAAAACGTTTTTTTTGAGTTGTGTCATTTAAAACGACAAATTAACACAAGTAATTATTTAAAAAACAGAATTTTTAGAAAACTTTTATTGAAACTTTGAAAAATTGAACTCAAGTCGCCATACGCATGTTTATTTACTACTATTGGCCGCAAACGGATTTGTAAAATTCAGAATAGTAAGCCGGTATTGCATTACTTTGAACTAAACTTAACAGATCTTTTTTTTTTCGCTCGCTTAATGATAGCTTTTTAAGAAATGCTTGTTGCAACGCCGGTGGAGATTTCGATCGACGTAAATTTGGCTTCACAATCGCGCATTCCCGAAATTCTTTTTCCGAATATGACGTTTTGTACATTATAACTCCAGGTTTACTCTTCTCAACCCTTACGATTTTTACATCAGCTAATTTGGTACTTTTCAGCAGTTGCTGAGATGTGCCAATATAAGCGTCATGCAATTTTTTAACGTCGACAAAGTCAGCGAAACTCATTTCGTTAACGGTATATGGCGTACCTGTAAAAATTGCGTTAAAAATATGCGAAATGTTATAAAAAATGTTCCACCTGTTTTTTTGGCAGATCTTATTATTGAGACGTAATTGGAGGGTTCATAAATTGGCCCAGATTTTAAATATCTTTTCACGGCCTTTTCGATAACCGAATGGGCATTATCACCTTCATTTTGTGTATGACCGCGTATGAGAAATTTGTGCGTTATTGCCTTAATTTTTAACTTAGCAACAGCATGCATATACATTCCAAACAAGAAACTGAAACAGAAAATGATAACCAATTGTTAGTCCTTAATAACGCATATTCAAACCGATTTTTCTGTTGTCCACAACAGTTATCACTGTAAAATATAACTTCAAGTTCTTCAGTATTTACGGATTCAGCTGTTTCTTGTAAGTACTTAAGTACACATGTACCTATTTCATTCGCTCCTCTGCCACCATGTGCTTCATGCCAAAAAAAACATTCAACTTTTCCAGATTTCATTTCGCATATCGTAAAGTTGAATGAATTTAATTTCGATTTATAGTAAAAAATAGATGTATCACCTCTTGGTGAAGGTAACAC
>JABRWK010000013.1:634745-719085 GCA_013372445.1 Hypothenemus hampei | reverse complement strand
ACTGAAAATGGATGTCAATTCACCAATTTTAAATGAATTTGAAGCCAGTTTTATGAAACTGGCTTTAAATTGGAATATATTGGAATGATTTTAATATTATACTGGGTGTCTAAAAAATAATCTCGAATTTAAAAAACAGTAAAAATAAAAGTTTTAATTAGAAAAATTAAATTGAACACACTTTATTTTTTATGATATATTCAACAAATGTTTAAAGAAAGTATAACTTTAAATTATATCCACACAAAAACTATTGAAAAAACTGTGAGGAAATGAATCAACTCTAAAAGAATTAATATTACGTAAAATTAAAATGAAAAAAAATTAAATTGATTGAAATATGTAATGTGATCCCTATTTATTTTTATTTTATTTTTTTTCTTTTAACATTTTCGATTTTCATTTTTTAATTGTGTGACTCGATGAATGATGACAGGACTAATGATGGAATAATTATAATAATATTGAATTACAACAGCGACCAAATTTTATCAATTTCTTAGCATTTTTTCTTGTTATTTTTGGGTGAATTTAATTTAAAACTTTTGTTAGTTACAGGTAAATTTATTGTAAAATGTGTTTTATTCGTTATCTAATAAAGTACAAATTTAAATTACGAATATTAACATAATAACTATAAATATTCATCAAGGAACACATATTGTTTTAAAATTTGAGAAAATTAAATAATCATAAATTAAACGCTTCCAAATTTGTAAAAGGTCTCCGAACAGAAAAGAATTACCGAATAATTAAATTAAGAGCAAAGAGCAAAGTGAAAAAAGTATATTGCATAGTACCACGCGATAGAGGATCATAAAATAATAAAAAAAAGTTCTTATGATCACAGGTTCGCAACGCTTTCGTTTAAGAGATACAAAGTGTTAAAATTTAATTTTTTATTTAATTTTTTTTAATATTTTTAGACGAAAATGTTATAATCGGATAAAATTTGGTATACAGAGGTTATTTATGCTGCAAAACGCAAATATGAGATTAGTTTTTTGAGTGCTAATAGATGCAGCTACATACAGGGTTCCATCACATTCGAATTGACCCTAATTTTTTTCACACACTGTATGTCACTTTTGAGAAAAAGGTAGAAAAAATCTTTTTTCCTACCTTTTCTGCTTAAAAAAGGTATACCCTATTGGCATCACGAGAAACAATGGTTTCCGATAAAAATGCATCTAAACCTGATAATGCATGTAAATTATGTATTAGAGTGAATGGAAACCGTGTATCTCTTAAACGAAGGCGATGCGGACCTAAGTTCATAGGATTTTTTTTATTATTTTATGGTCCTTCATCGCGTGGTCCTATGCAATGTATATTTTTCATGATCACCCTATAGATATACATGCTATACAGGACGTTTCATTTAAATTAAATAACTTTTGCTTTCAAGCTTTTTATATTTAAGATTATTTTTTTTATATACCCGATATAAAATTTATTAAAACTATTTCAGTCATCTCCGTATAACATCTGAAGAAAGTTTCGTAAAGTAAGTTTTAAAACAGTCGAGAATTTCGCATTTAAAAAAGTAATTTTAACAAGAATTTTTCGAAAGAATAAACATTTTTTCAAAAAGGTTAAGTTTAAGTATAGAAAAATCCAATAAGCATTTAATCAAGCCAATGCCTAAAATCTGAAAATGCAAAAAAAGAAAAAATATGGGGTGTTTTATTTATAATAATCATCTACATACAGGGTGTTCCAATTTATAGTAGCAGGACTTTAACCATCGATAGAAAACCTTATTTTAAGATGAAAATGTTATATAAACATATATTGAAAAGGGCTTAGTTTTTGAGATACAGGGTGGCAAAGTTGAAAATATAAATCACATTTTCTTCAATATCTTTCGACTGCTTCGAAATTTCATGAAATTTCGTATATGTGGTCAATTTAGTTGTATTATCTAGAGGGCGCCACCGGCAACGACTTCGACCCCTTTAAACTGTTGCAACTTTTTTGTGTTACTCTGTATGCTATTTTGCACTAGGAAAATCGATTCTCCTATCTTTTCTGCTTAAAGAAGGGATACCTTATTGAAGTCGCTAGGAGCAATCGTTTCTCAGAAAAACGCATCTAAAGCTAATGATGCATGCAAATTATCCAAAAGAAAAGTCAGTTTTTTGCGCAAGTAATGGGTCATACTTCAACAACATACTACTGCGACCTAAATAAGTGGATTTACTTTGGTTTATCCTAGTGCCAAATCGAAAATGACAAAGATACAGGGTTAAAGAAAATGTGATGTATTCTTCAACTTTGACACCCTGTATCTCAAAAACTAAGCCCTTTTCAATATATGTTTATACGGGTGTCTCTAAATGGTCTGTNTGTATATGTATATACACATCTACACTACACTACTTTCGGCATACTTATAGCCCTAGTGGTGTCAAAATTCTTGTAATTGTACTTTTTAATATATAGACAGATGCCCTTATTCGTGGGACCCTCCTGTATACTAACTATAAGAAATTTTACAATGAAATTTTATTATTTTATAGATTTCTTGTTTAGAAGTTACCAAAACTTATATCAATCGAATCAAAGAAGTTAATCCGTTATTGAACGCCGTAATCGACGATCGGTTCGATGAAGCGTTAGAGGATGCAAAGAAAGTTGATGCTTTGCTAGTTTCGAGTAAAGATCAACATGCATTTGAAAGAGATTTTCCCTTATTAGGTACCAATTTAATATTGAAGTTGAAAGGATGTCTCTCAATTTAAATAAGAAAATATTAGGATTGTTTAAGAGGCTGAAAATCTCAGACTAAAAGTTCTTTGTTGTGGAGAGTAAATGAAGCAAATTCAAAAGTCTGACTTTTGTTAGTTTTTGGATTTGCTATCAAAATTTTTAATATTCAATTTGGGAACATCCTGTATAATACGATTTGAAAATCTAACTTTAATTCACATACAAGGATTACACATTAGAAACACACTATAGGTATTTTAATATAATTTAATATACAGGATGTTTGGCAAGTAGTGCAGGATACTTAATAGGGTGTTAGAGGAAGTCATTCTGAATCAATTGAACCTAATTTACCTATATAGCAAGTGTATTAAGTATCCTGCACTACTTGCCAAACACCCTGTATAAAGAAAGTGACTTATATTTTATGCAATTTACAAATTCTAATTTAACCGAATTGAATTTTCGTCTGTTGAGTGGTGTCATTTGAATTAGCATTTCACGTCATATGAGTTCCATGAGAACTATAAAATGAATGTTGTGGAATTTCACATTTTATAAGCAGATCTTGAATCAGCTCGGACTATATGAGATCATGTACAAAAATTATGCAACATAGCTAAGTCAATTAGATGTGTTTCTATTGAAGAGTCCTTGTAGATAGCCTATTTTAACAGCGTTATTATAGGACATATGGCAGGTAGTTTGGAAATGAAAGTTTTTGTCTTAAAATACTTTAGGGGTGCCCATAACAATAAAAGGCAGTCTTGCAGTGAAGGGATTAAAACATTCAAGTGGCTCAATAATGAGAAAGGACTATATTGCTGAAAAAGATGCAGATGTTGTGGCATTGGCACGTGCAGCAGGTAAATTAAAAATGCATTATATTCCCATATCTGATGGGTTTTTAAATAATTAATTTTTAAGGAGCTATTCCTATATTGGTTTCAAATGTGCCTGAATTGTGCATGAGCTGGGAGACTACAAACAAATTAATAGGAACCACAAATAATCCTCACGATTCCACAAGGACATGTGGAGGTTCTTCTGGCGGTGAAGTTAATATACAACATATTTGTCATAAAAGTCTAGATTTTTCAAATAGAAAATATTTTAGGCCAGTCTTTTGGCATCAGCTGCATCTCTAATTGGTGTTGGTTCCGATATAGCTGGTTCTTTGAGACTACCAGCTCATTATTGTGGCGTATGGGGTCACAAACCGACTCCTGGAGCAGTGTCTTTTGATGGTCATTATCCAAGTTGCATTCACAGAGAGAGATGGGAGTCGATTTTTACTGTAGGTCCTATGGCCAGATATGCATCAGATATGAAAACATTGCTAACTGTTATTACAAAGCCGGAAAAACGAGCCACTTTGAATTTAGACAAAAAGGTTATATTTTATTTATACTATTTTCTCTAAGCAATTAGTTTACTTTGCAGATTAACATTAAAAATATTAAAGTTTATTACTCCGACCACAAGAATTATTACTGGAAAGAACCGAACAGATATTGCAGAGGAGCTGTTAGGAAAGTGGTTGAACACTTAGGAAATACCACCTCATTTGAGCCTCAAGAGGTGAGTCTGATTTATGCTAAGGATTTTCCCATAAATCCATGAATTTTAGATTGATTTTCACTTATCGCAACACGCACCTGATCTAGCTTCATTTGATATATTATGCGTCAAAGACATTGAAGACATGTTTGATGGTAATGGCAAAGGAGCTTACAAGGAATTAACTAAGTAAATTTTATTTTCTAATAACGTGACTTTTTCCAATACAACTTCTTTCAAGATATGCCACCTTCAATTCAAAGCACACATTTATGTTGATTATTTGCGCATTATTACGTAGAGGTGTAATGAAGTGTAATCAATCAGAAAAATTAAAAGCCAAAACTGAAGAATATATAAATAAGATCAGAAAAGAGTACGAAGATATACTAGGAGATGATGGGGTAAATTAAGTCGGGCTTTCTTGAACGGAATCATCGATATTACATTAAATTTTTTAAAGGTTCTAGTGGTGCCCTCATTTCCCATTGAAGCTCCAAAGCATGGAGATGTATTGAGGACGGCGATTTACGCTGGATATTTATCAGTGTTTAATGTCTTAGGGTTTCCAGTAACAAATTGTCCTGTTGGTGTAACAAGAGATGGGTTGCCAATTGGAGTACAAGTGAGGATAAATATTTATAAATTAGATTGCATATGTGTTTAACTGATAATAAACTGATTTTTAGATAGCTGCCAAGAAGAACGGGGATAATTTGACCTTAACAGTAGCTGAAGAGCTGGAAAATGCGTTTGGAGGTTGGATTGAACCTCGATTTTAAAAAAAGTGACATAGTAAAGCAAGAATAATTGACTAAAGTGAATAGTAAAACCCATATTGTAAATAAATACGAATTTTAATGAGAAAATACTCTTAAAAGTCAAAAGGTGAATGGTATCCTAAAGCTACATCTATTAACGAAAATGGACATTTGAATATTTCAGCACATTTACTTGTAGCTGTGTCATACATTTTAACTGTATTTTCATGATTTTTACCTAAATATGATGCATAATGGTATACATGGTGTACATCCGGTTCCTGTTTTAACAAAGGTTCTTGAGGGAATCTAAAAAAATATATTTCTGATCATCACTTATTTTTGTTTTTGTTACCATTTACCTAAATATTAAACTCAATATTTTATGGATTAAATTCTCGTCATCTTTGAAAAATCGTTGTTCAGCTTCGCATAAGCTACGCAAAACACATGATCGGCCATCATAACCCATACTAAAAATATGATTTGTGAAAATTATAATTTATTAATCGATGGTTTAATATTACTAACGAGGTTAATACTTTCTCCACTCGACTATATAATTCACGTCTATTCCTCCTTTTCATCGCCGGTTTATAAGCCTCCAGTAAGGGTTTGGTGTCATTTGGGAGTTCGTAGATTAATCCCCAATTTATATTCAAGGAGAATATCTCTGAACCTGCAGGTATACCCATAATGTTTGTCAAACAAAACACTGCCTGTAAAATTCTATGCATAAGTTGGGTCTATATTTTTCAGTTACTTGAAATGTTCTATTACAGTATTGACCAATGGTGTGTAAAGCTGTAGTACAAATAAATTCAAATATATATATCAAAAAGAAAATAGTACAAATTCATATTTACTGAATTAAATGTACGAGGTACGTTCAAAGTTAAACCGGATTTTTTGTTTACGGCTGTTTGCCGTTATGCTAATTTCAGTACTGATTTTTTTTCTACCACAGTGAACGCAAAAGCTGCAAACATGACAAATTAGGGTAAAATGTAATTAGCGTATCCCTCCATATTAAAAAAATTATTCTGGCTGCAAGCAAAAATCCACATTTTCTCGTACTAAATCGACGCGCGCATCTACTTTGTAAACACAATATTAAAAGTATCAAAATCAGTATTGAAATCAACTTAATGCATAAAATAACTTATGCTACTTTTTAACATATTCCCGCTTTAGACCTCAATGCACTTCTATCATTTCCGTGGAATCTTCATTATTTCAGAATTTCTTTATTAGAATGTATTTAGCTGCTAGTTGTGTTAAAAATTATATACAGCCTAATCATCCCCAAATTCTCACAAACTTTCCTTCAGAAACCCCAAACAAATCAAAGTGCCATTTACATAAACGGGATAATGGAAAGGATTGACAAGTGTTTCCAAATGCAATTTGGAAACATGTTCTTAGGCAATGGAACAACATAAGGTTAAGGATAAGGACTTCTGATTGGCGATTGACTTCTTTTTAAGCGAAAAACAGTTTTAACTTTTGAAAATAGCATTAGTGGGGCCGCATTAAATTCGATAAAAATGTCACATTTAAAATACGGACGTCCTAATTTTTCCAGCTGGACGAGTAACTTGCGCGTTTTTAGGAGCCTGTGATGTTTTGTGTCTCCATACTAAACTTGATTCCTAGTTTGAATTAAAGCTCGTCCTGTGAGATCTTTTTATATGCACAATTCAAACAAAAACTGCAGCTGAAGCTTATTTGAAATCTTATAAAAGTTTGCTGATGATAGTCTTCTTTTAAGTAAGATATGTAGAGTAAAGTTTCTACGTCTTCAAAGAGATAATTTCGATATAGACGTCAAAGAGCATTGTCGACATTCAACAGTATATGAAGACCGAAAATTGCAGCATTAGTAAATAAAGGTCCATGACAAATGCAAATGCAATTTGCAGAATTATTAAATAGTGCCCAATCTGTCTTTTCCGATCGTTTCAAAGTATTGGAAAAGGCTTATAAGGAAAGGAATTGGGTCCCCCATATGAACTGAAACCAAGAAATACTCAAAGATAAAAAACCATTTGTTAAACTCTGTTTTTTGAAGATGAAACATGGACTTTTTGGTCAATTCTAAATGCTTGAAAACCATTTGTGATCCTTGATGTCTCTTAATATTAAATATTAAAATTTTTAAAACGTAACATTCATGGATTAACGATAATGCTCAATATATGATAAGATCAAAAAGATGTGATGTTCCATGAGTTATTAAAATTTGGCAAAAAAACTACAAAAAATCCATTTGAGCCAAGAATTGCACGGAAACGTATCAAAATATAAATCAAGACAGAAAAGAAACTTCTTGACAATGCTCGATTTCATGTCAGATAAGTTGTCAAAGATACGTTAGAAGCACTTCGTTAGGGCTTTGACACTCAATAAAATAAACACTTAAATTCTTATGAAAATGTCGAAATATGAATCGCTGCTTGGATAGCCTCCAAAGATGAATCGCTCTTTCACTGCAAAATTCTCTTGTTACACGAAATAAGGGAAAAAATTATCGCTACTGCTAATTAAAATTTTGATTGAAATATTTTTCATTCAATTTCTTAAATAAAGCTCCGCTTACCGAAAAAACAGCTCCTTCTGGAAATGCCAAATATCTTCTTACACGTGATAAATGTTTCTCGTGTTGATTGCTATCAATATTTTGTATTAAAAACGTTAGAACTAAAAAAGCACATATTGAAATAACTATTTTCATGTTAAATTTTAATGCAATTGAGTCGTTATTGATGTTACAGTCTTGTTCTAGTTCAAAATTCGATTCCCTTAACGGAACATTTCACAACACTTTGACAATTGTTACGAGAACGTTGTTTTTTAAATGCTTAAATATTTAATGAGTTTATTCAAACAAATTGAATATTCCGAACTGTAAAATAGGTTCACAGTTATTTCGAAGGTATCACCAGTTGGGACCAGTTGGCGAATAGAGACCTAAAGCCATATCTAAGAGAGAAAAAGGACACAGAAAAATATTGGAACATTTTTGAGTATTTTCCTCGTCGTTTCCTGCTTTGGAATTTTCGCTGCCAATACTCGTCGCCCAGTGATATATTTTATGATCATCTGGTTCATGGGATAAAATCGGTTCCCTAGGAAATCTGCAAAAAAATGTATGTCCACCTTATTTTTAACAGGCCATAAACTCACCGAAAAATCAACCCTAAAATATGGTGAATCAAACTGTCTTCGCGCATTTTAAAATATCCACTGGCCTCGCACAAACTACGTAAAATACAGGATCTTCCATTGTAACCCATTCTAAAAATGTCCGTTGTAAAGTTTAAGGCAACATTTTTGAGAAACGAAAATTTGCTTACGAAGTTAATACACTTTCAATTTTTCCATATAAATCTCTGCGGTTTCGTCTTTTTTCAACTGCCTTGTGATAATCAAAAAGCGGCCTTGTATCGTTAGGCAAATCGTATACGAGACCCCAGTTTACTCCTTCGGAAAAAATGTTCGCCCCATCCGTTAAACCAGTTTGTGAAGTCATACACACAACGGCCTAAACAGAAAAAAGGTGGAATTTTGTTATGGTAAATTTAAAATTAACATACGGAAAATGCTGCACCCTCAGGAAATGACACATAACGTCTTTTTCTTAACAATTTTCTTTTGCATTGAATTTCACAAACGAATAAGGACAATAGCACTGTTAGAAATAAAAAACTAAATTTCTGGCACAACATTTTTGGCACAAGCGTTTATTGAAAGTTGTGAAAGATCTTAATTTTGCCCCTGTAATAATGGTTCCATCAATTAATGTTGTTTAAAGTAGTAATTGAGGTGTATTTGAGTTCCCAGCATGATAATACGGTAGTAAAATAAGTCGTAAAACGTAATCCCGTTATATACCTTACCGTTTCGTTGCTTTCCCCCTAATTCTCATTTTAAAGTGCATAAATTTAACATTTTCGCTTAAAGTAAGTAGGTAATAAATAGAAATATAAATAAAAATTTTAATAAAAATTTAAAAATATTATTTAACTTCCAAAAGGACTGCGGTCAGAAAAATACCCTAATGCCATCTGTATAAGTGAAAAAGGACATTGAAAGATCTCCGAACATTTTCCTATACGGTCCTCCCCATGCTCTTTTCCAACAAGTGATGCCCAATGATAAATCTTGTGCTCATCTGGCTCACGCCATGAAATAGGTTCCGTTGGAAATCTAAGTAAAGCATTTAAATGTCTTCGTTTCTTATATCTTAAATTAATAATTACCTAAAAAAGAGTCCTAAAATATGATGAACCAAACTGTCCTCACGCAACTTAAAGTAATCGCTGGCTTCACATAGGCTGCGTAAAACGCACGTTCTGCCATTGTAACCCATTCTGAAAGTTTAAATCTATTTAAAAAGGGTTAATGATAATGGAAGTAATTTACGAGGTCAAAACCGTTTCAACTTTTCCATATAAATCTCTGCGGTTTCTTCGTTTTTGTGCTGCCTTGTAATAGTCGTAAAATGGTTTGGTGTCATTGGGTAGGTCGTATATCAGACCCCAATTTATGGCTTCAGTGAAAATTTGAGCCTCCCCCGTGATTCCCATTTGGAATGTCAAACATAAGATGGCCTTGAAAGAATTTTCAAATCAAATACACTATAAAAATGGAAACAAAGATCTGGAAAGAGATGTAACATAATGTTTCTTTTTTCTTTTTCGTTATCTTTTATTGAACGTATCTCATATCGGATTTTATAGTTTATAATAAAAGTTAAAGTTAAAAGTTATTGCATACGAGCCTTGATTACTTACGGAAAATGCTGCTCCTTCTGGAAAAACTACATAACGTTTCCTTCTTAGCAATTTGTTTTTAGGTTCATCGCAATGCACATGTAAAAATCGTATAAAACAAAGAGAAAATATGAAAATTGTTTTTTGAACGGGCATCGTATGAATTTATGCAAAATTGTTGGTACGCTTAGTTTCAGTTTCTACAATAAATCACCCAGAATGGTAAAACTGATTTTTTTTCTTTAAAACAACTTAAGCTTAACTGTTTTTTGTTTATTTTCTTAAAAGAATGAAATTAGCGTAACATTAGTGCATCCATTAGACGGTTAATTTCTTAGCTTTCTCAGGTTGACCATTAGCATTATGTTGTTTTTTGAAAAAATCCTAGTATTACACTATTTTTCCTGCAACAAGCACCGTTTTTTCGGTGTAGTCAAATAAATAAATTGAAAATGTATTGGTGTCAGATAGTATCACAAAGAGTTAATATTTACCAAATATACAATTACAATACAGCTTTTAACACGTGACAATTAAATAAATAAATATTTTATCCAGTTCTTATGACAGAAATGAATCATTTTTGAATAGACTCCATATTAATGCATATCAGAAAAATATAATTTCATACAACCTAATCATGATTGTTACTCTAAATGTCATAATTTTGTTATACATTTACTTTGAACAGTTCATTTTTGTCAATTCAATAGGAACTGATAGAATCTTATCAAGGAAAAGAAGATATCTGGTGTTTCCCGAAGGCAGTTCCTTTCAAGCAGGTGAGAGTATAAAACATTTTAAACATTTTCTAGATAAATTTAACATTAATAGTAACTTTTTAGTGTTCGATTTGACTTATCCAGCTTTGGCAATACAAGGAAACGTGTTTGTTTTTGGTCATACAGCTGCTATGGCATGGGAATTGCCTTCGAAACCGATATTTCTTGATAAAATGAAGACTACGAAGGACAAAAATAAAAAAGAAGATAAACAAGAAATTATAGGTACCATGAAAGTAAATTTTAGGTAGGTATGTGAAAATCTTTATGTCATTGTCGATTTAGATGATTTCGCCATGAAATTACCATACGATCCACAATGGCTGAATAGTACTGATTACGAACTGATTGGTGAAGATCAAAACTATATTTCGTGGAATGATCAGCATACATTTTATGATCAAAATCCTTCTGATTTTTGGATGCAATTTGATTCTGGCAAGTAAGAACAAAGTGTATTTTTGATTGTAAAATTTTAATATTGTCATAGTTTTCAGAAAAAGATAAAAAGAAGCGTGGCGCATCACGTTCGACGACAAAGTCGCAGAGAATTGTATACTAAAATTGAAAAATTCCTTACCGCGTAAATCGCTATTATATCAAAGCATATACAGTGATAATAAAAAAAAGTGCATCGTAAATAATAATAATTTGTTGTTTGTCGATGTTATGACATTGGTGTAATTTTTTTTTTCTGTCACGATATATGTATATGGCTGGGATATTTACGACCATTTAATTATTTTAGATTGGGTAACGATGGCAGACAATGCGTTTTAAAGGCCATTTGTCAAGTCACCAAATTGCAATTTCGAACAGGGAAATTATGGGAAGAGTTATTGAAGAGTTTGTTCAAGTAAAAATTCATTTTTGATTTATTTATTATTTTGTTTGATTTTAATTCGTTA
Source organism: Hypothenemus hampei (assembly GCA_013372445.1). Taxonomy (NCBI): domain Eukaryota; kingdom Metazoa; phylum Arthropoda; class Insecta; order Coleoptera; family Curculionidae; genus Hypothenemus; species Hypothenemus hampei. Next base: position 707,587 of record JABRWK010000013.1, on the reverse strand, counting down.
CAATTGCAGATCGACATTTCATCCAAATTTTGAGATAGATCACTACGATAGAGCAGCTAATTTGAATCATGATTGTGAGAATATGTACACGAATTGTAGTCGAGATAATTTAAGAAAATTGTTAAACAATAAATCAAAGAAATAAACATTGAAACTGGATAAATATTAAAATTAACAATTTCATTAGGTTTTCCATATTGTGTGTGTAGATACCTTTATTATTAACAGTTTAAGGTAACTGTTATGCTGGAACTTCTTTAACAAAATAATTCCAGGCATTTCTATAAAAGTTTGCTATTGATTTCAAATATTTTCTGTTTAGCTAATTACCGGTTCCAATATTTCCAATTTGGTCAGAGCCATCGCTATATTGAACTTGGACTTTTATATTGGAGAACGTATGCCATAGGTCTTAGGAAATCATAGGATAAAAAAACAGGATTTTTCAACTTTCATCGCCTTCTTTCTTAATTTTTTATGATACCTCGCAAATTAGAATTTTTGCATAATAAACAGGTTCATGTACCTAATGGCCTCTATCTTAGAATTGTAACTGCAGAATTTCTTCAAAATTTATAAAGATTTTTGTCTTTATCAATCAACAATGTCTTTAGAGTTGGATTCTAATCTATGTCCGTCACAATTTTGATTTTTCTTTTTGTCCGCGATGATAAAAAAGAACTTATGTTTGTCTCATTTCAAATTGCATTCGTAAAGATAACATCTACCTAATTGATCCATCGCTCACTAAATTGTAACCCTCCAAAGTGGATAAGTTTTTGTTGGACGTTATTTTGGGAATTCGTCTTAAGCTCTAGTTGACCTATCCGCAAGGTTAAATTGAACTTTCATTATTAGTTTCTGTGAGATCATGTCACTTCGTTGTACATTACCCTACAAGACAATATCGTAAGAAAAATATAAATAATCTTGATATACATATTAAGAAATCCAGAAAATTCCAATGTTGTTTGTATGCAATCGTTGGTCATTTTATTATCAAAAAATTAAATTTGAAAATGTTCTGCATAACAAAACAACTAGTAGCATCTTAAAAGAAAGAGCTGCTCTTTTTGAAGTAAATTTAAAGGGTCATAAAAGCTTTTTTAGATCTAGTATATGTTGTCCGTTATTGTATATGTTTGAATAATGAAAAGTTCTACTTCTTGCTCTAATTGTCATATATGTATTGCGTATTTAAACAAAAAATAGCGTTAAAATAACGGAGATGCTACAGAAAATTAAAATGTCAAACATAACGGAACGACAAAGGAAAAAATCGGAATTAACAGATCTCCGTAACTAGCTGTTTACTATAAAGATTTATATTCACGATACCCAAATACCTTAAAGATTAAAAGAGAAAAATAAGAAAATAACCATGTCAAGAAAAGTCGAAGTCTATCTATTCCTTATTTTCAATAGTTTTCTTTCTATTATTTATAGTACGTCTGGAAGTTTGCAAAGCGATATCGAGTTGCAACTTGGCAAAGGAAATCACACTAATTTGTCACGTGCAAGAAGATATTTAGTGTTTCCGGAGGGAAGTTCATTTCAGTTAGGTAAGTGGGAATATTTCGGTGAAAATAAATTGAAAGCTTAATGTTAATCTCGCATTTAATTCCGGTTTTTTCTTTCCAAACGAATTTCAGTGTACGATTTAGCCTATCCGACTTTGGATGGGATTGGATTTTTCGTTTATGGACACACAGCGGCTTTGGCATGGGAATTACCATCGACCCCTATATTTTTAGATAAAAAGTTTAAAAAGAAAGAGGAACCTGAACCTACGACAACAATGCTTCCACATTTGGAACATCCTGATGAGTACGAACATGGTAAAGGCAGTAAATTAATCGGTTAAATTACATTTTTTTTATCATCACGCTTTATTGAACCAGAAATAAAATATTTTTCTGCTGAAAAGAATATAAATTCATTACAGATTGGCAGCCTCCAGAAACGTGGAACGATCCAGACAAAATGGATTATCAGCATTTTCCAGACTGGAAAAGGAAAACTGGCATTATTTCCAACTACCAAAACACAGCCTATAATTCGAAGTTTGGACACATTGATCGATCGCCCGTTAGTTTCTACTATAATCCTTTCGATAAATATAACAAAAGGCAGTTTAGTTATTCAAATAATCGATTTCCAGTGCAATTTACTAGCCCGACAAAAAAATTGATGTCTTTTCGAGATTATTGGAGCAGAAATAACGCTCAAAGGTACTTTTCGAAAATATTTTAATGTATTTTGGATAAAAATCAAACACTTTAAGGATTCATTTGGCTTATCATCCAGTTCAAAGTGATTATTATAATAACGAACTTCATCATAAAATTCACCGAGTGACTAGAAGAGAAACCTATTCCAAATTGGAACAGTTATTTGCAAAGTAACCAACCAGCTATGTTGAAGCATTTTTATTCGTCAAAAAACCAATTTATTTTAGATTCATTACGGGAGGGAGATCCTGTATTTTCAAATTAATCTGCCAAGTTAATAAATGGCCCAAGGAAAAAGGGACATTATGGGAAGAACTTCTCAAGACTATTTTTAAGTAAGTAATTTAGCCTGGTAACCCTAATCGGTGTATTAACAGATTTTGAAAACGATGGAACTTTTTCTGAAGGGTAAAACTGTATGACACATTTGATGAAGATCATTACGATCAGGCGGCAAATCAACAACAAAATTGTGATGAAATGTATCCGGATTGTGATGGTGATATTTTTGGAAAATTATTGAGTGCTGTCTATAAAACTAAAAAAATAAATGGAAAAATTTGATTTGTTGTTAACGAAGTTTCATTTTTTTATCAGATTTCTTCGATTATATTGGATATTCGAAATTTTAGTCTAAAATATGTCTTAGTCAGGCTCTTTGGAATTTCATGTTTTTTAAAATCATTTGAAGCCCATTTTTTTTTCTTCCATGAGAATTCACTATCATCTTGTTACTCAGTGCTTTGAAATCCTGCTGATTTCTACGATAATGTAAAATGTGATGTCAAGGGTGTACCTATAAATCGTCCTAGAGTAGATTCTTCACAGCGGTGACGTTTTTATTTACAAAGATATCCAGACAAAGCACCATTATCTTCTAAAGATATTTCACCAGCTTTAAAACAATCGAGCTATTTGTACTTGTTGAGTCTGAAAACTTCACAAATATTCGTTGAAGACAAATGACTGATATCTGACGTTTCTACATCTTCATTTCATAAAAACAAAATTATGATTTACTTACGGCTATGATAGGAAGACAGAAGAGAAATCGACGAACGAAGAAAAGGCATCACGTTACCTCATGAGGAAGAATTAACGGATTCAAGCGATCTAAAATGATTTATGGTATTCTTGAAACATCACTTCAGGTCGGAAAAAAGGCAAAGGGATATCGATATTGATTAGATTATATGTTACACACCATTTGCCGCACTCAGTGGATTGTTGTTTTATGTTTGAAATATTCAAACATTCAGATTTTATTAAAAAAAAACAAAAATTTTTGAGATTTTGCGTGTATTTTAAACCTAATCCAGATATGTTCCAATCGTCATAAGCCTCGAAAATTGCTGAAGGGGATCCATTGGACATTCAGGATAAATATGTTCGCAATTTCCAATTTCCTTGCCCAATTTCTCAGCAACATGATATGCATANGAAACTTAAAAAAGTAACTGGATTTGTTTTCTTTGGAATAGATGTTGCTCCATCTCTGGAATGTCTAAATTCATTCAGATTCCCATAAACACTGTTTAGTTTCACTTTTTAGCATGGTTAACCGAAATTTTTCTTTTTCTATTCCATTGTGAGCAATCTTTTAAAGTCCCTGTCATGATTAATGTCTTATTTAAATCGAAAAATCTGCTAATATGATATCATACGATATACTGATTAGATCTATACTCAAGGTAGCATCGTTAAATACGAGTAATTATCATAGAGCCCTCGTATAACACACACCGAAGCAACTGTCCGAATTCTAATGAGAGATTCAAATAAAGTTTGAATGTGATGGATTCTAGGATAATCATTTAAAATTATGCTACAGTTTATAAAATTTAAAATGTCTTCCTTAAGTCCTTCATTTAAATTTAAAATCTTCGTTTTGGTAATAATTTGTTTTCTATTGACTTTTACAGATGGTGAATTTTCGTTAAAAAAACGTGTTAAAAGAAAAGTGGTGTTCACGAAAAGCAGTAAATTTTTCGTGAGTATTTAATCATAACTTGACTTACCATAATTCTACATTTCATTTGTCAAATTTCACAGTTTCGAGTAAATGGCAAAGAGAATATGCTAAATTACACAAATATTCTAGCTCATGGTTGGGGTTTTCGAATTAACTACGATCTGCCATCAACCCTAACTCAGCGAAAACAATTTTTTAAACGAGACGTACACCAAGACATCCAAAATGTTCAAAACCCGTAATAGTAATTGCCTATTTGCTAATGGTATTTAAAAAATATATATATTTTAGGTTAATTTCTGGTTTAGTGAATTGCATTTTAAAGCGATTATGTGGAATTTTATCTCAACCGTATATTGTGAGGAATTGTGGCATTTTCTGTGGAGTTGTAAAAATCATTATGAAGTATGTGATATTTTTTTTAAATTGCTTTGCAATAATCTACCCTTTTTGTTGTAGTTCGCAAGGTTTGGAAGCCGATTTCTTTAAGACTTTTGCCCGGAAATGTCAATTGTACGAAGAGAGATGTCCTAGAATCTTTGAAAAATCTATGGTTTTTGGAGTTAGTTGATTAATTGCATTTAACCCGTTAGCGTGGCATACATTTCATGGATCGATATTTTATAATACATATTAAAGGATCAAATTCATTTTCATGCACAAATGTCCGCCTCGCCTCTACGTGTTATGACTTGAGGGTTACACCACCGGGTCTAACTCGTTATGCCACGAGAATAGGTTAAATATATTGAATATCAAGGGACTTTTAAGCCAAATGTTTAGTGTGAGCTTCTACTAGAATGCTTTAGTTAAAGTAATAAACGTAAATTTCATTGATTATGATCTGGTTAGTTCTTCTTCCAAGTCGACTTTCGTGAACAGCCTTTGTCATGTTTTAGCTCTAACTTTATTTTTATCTCTAGCAGAATTTGCAATTGGACATATTGAGCGCTCTATGTCAGTGAGAAGGTTTTCTTTAACTTTTTTACCTTGAAAATTGTCTGTACTTATATGGTTTCTTCTGTGGTTTCTTTCATAATCAAATTTTTACTTAAAGAATTTTTTTTATGTGTTTTAATTGTTATATGGGAACATCATTCCACAAAATCCAGATTAACCACGTATGATATTTCCCTTCACAGAGTACAATGTAAAAGCTTTTCAAAAGAATTTTCTGGTCGCTTGTCAAAAATACCACTAATGCAGTTAGAAAACTATTGCGAAAACTAGAAAACAAAATCAATATTGCACAAAAGCAGAATGTTGAGAGTTTCTCAACAATTTGAACTACGAAATAAAGGAACTTTGAAGGCTTATTTAGTGATACTTATAAATATTTCTACCTAAAACAATACAAAGGCAAAAGTCTACTGAAAGTCCTATCCACTTTGTCATCCTATACGTTTCAAGTAAACTGTTCACTTCATGGGTAATCATTCATTCCTGGACAGTATCGTTGAGAAAATATTGAATATTCCTATTTTTTTTTCACTTTGCTAGCGTCAAACTTTCCTCGGCACGTTCAAGGGAAAATGTCAACTAAAAAGAGTCATCCATCTTTTGGATTCGACTAGAAGTTTCAATACGATTCAAGTCTGAATCGTTTCACGTTACATCGTTTCGGAACATTTTCTGATTAGTTTCCAATTTCAAGAATGAATAATTTTTATTGAAAAACAGTCGAGGAGACGCAAAGACTTCGTTAATCGTTTAAACGAACCGATGAAATATTCCCCCTTTGGAATGTCGTTTTTGAGGTAATCGGAATTTCTGGTCGGATCGCGTAAAATGAAACTTAAAAGAAAATCAATGATCATTTCCTAATCGACAATTTAGTTATCCTTCATTGGCCGATATTGGGAAATTAGAAGATTACCAAGCGGATTCATGGCTTTAAATTTAAATGGGTGTATTTGTGCTTACACAGGGCGATCAAATAACTTAATAATTCCTCAAAGCTGTTTTTAGGACTCTCTAATATACACACTACTGCCACCACTAGGACGTTAAATTTCGAAAAATGTTTGTGGTAACCAGTTAGAAAATTTTTGCACTAAGACTTCAAATCAAAAAAACCAAAAGGACAGTTTGCGAATCGAGCTTTTTGTTGTTAACACGTCTGGTTGCATTATGAAATAATTTTCTTCAAAAAATCCAAAATATCGACTGAGGTCCTATACACAATCGCTCGATCTCGGACTGAATCGGCCATGTCCGGGACCAACCCCGAAGGAGATTTTATAGGGATGCTGCAATGCCAATGGTTAGTAACATAGGGTTGTTCCCTCCGATAAGCCGAAAATCGAGGGTGCGTCACTCGGGCACGGAACCGAATACGTTCGAACGTGTCTATTATCTCTCGCCCAAAATACTGCAGAATGTTTACTGCATTGTATAGGAAAATTGAAGATTTCTAAAATTTAGGCTAAAATGTAATTTACGGGAAATAGTGCGTTTCAAATAGTGAACAATACATTTACAATTGTGCACCTACTAGATACGATTTTGCGACAAGATGTTGTGTGTCAAAGTTAAAAAAAAGTTAAGTGACGTTTTTGGTGACAGATTTTGGGGTGGGTACTCGAGGGGAACGATTTAGAGAAAACATGTAGCCTCAATAGCAAATATAAGGTACGACAGTGTTTAATTTTTGATAATGTATTGTAAAATGCACTTTATTACTGAGAAATTATTTATAATTTATAGGTTTTTTTTTTTGGTGATGTAAAAATCAGTACTCCATGCAAGATAGTGACCAGCAAGGATTTCTCAATTGTACTCAAATGAAAAGAAATATTACAATATGAAATTCTTAATTGGCGATAAATACATTAGGTTACACCCACATTTTCCGCAAAACACCGATTAGAAATCCCTTACCTCTTGACTAACAAAGCAATTTTTCACAACACATCAGTATGCGACACATACGTTATTTTTACGATCGGTGTATTTTATAGGTGTTGTATGGTTCTTGATTTCCAATACCAAATTCTCTTTGTTTACCTACATGTCAATAAAGTTGCGTACTGTTTATCGATATAAAAAAAGAAACAATAAAATTTTTCGTTTAAAATCGGTAAAAGATTAAGCACCACCTCCAAATCTACAAGATTTACCGGATTAAATCCAGCTTTAAAATAAATTTGATCCATTTCCCCCCCGAAATTCAGTTTATTCCTTCGTATTTAGAGCCCGTTGAGATCGATAATAAAAAGACGAAATATCAAATTTCCAATTATTGTTTAGAACGGGTTTTTACAAAAGTGTCGGAGAAAAAAGATGAAGAACAATATCAACGATACGCTAAAAGACCAATCAAACACTTAAGTGTCTGAACGGAGGCACTTCATTCATTGTCGTTCTTGTTGCCATCGATTCGTTCATAATCTACGGGCACCCCATAATAAATCTGATAAAGGGAAAGCCCGTGAGCATCGAGTGATTTGTGCTGTTTCGCTAAATTATAAGTTTTAGAAGCGAAAGGTGCAAAGAACAAAACAGAAAGCCACTACTTAATGGGTGGCAATTCATAAATATTTGATTTTTTAACTCTTTTCAGATATTGCTCAATGGAGTGCCTGCTAGCGACTCTTGTCATTTTCATGGCGGGACCGATAGTACTACTTAACGCCAATCCCGATGCAAAACGGCTTTATGATGACTTGCTCAGCAACTATAACCGGCTCATTCGTCCAGTGGGTAACAACACGGATCGATTAACTGTCAAAATGGGACTAAAATTATCCCAATTAATCGACGTGGTTAGTATGCAAGATAAGATTAAGCTGAACTAATTGTACAACTTCTACCACAAATCTCAATTAAAATAGATTTACCTTTAAGGACTTTAAGGAAAACGATTTAGTATGCGAAAATTTCTTGTTAGCTTACTGCACTTGAGTAAATCGACTTAGTGTTATGGATGTTATACCAGCGTGTATATTGACTTTATGATTGTTCTTTAAAGTTCTTCTTTCAACAAATTTAATTATGACAACGTATTATTTTTCAGAACCTGAAGAGTCAAATTATGACGACTAACGTTTGGGTTGAACAGGTAATAAATTTAGCGTTATATTTCCCTTTTACCCTCAGCAAAATTGGTAAATTTATTATATTTTTAAGTCTGAACCGCAAAATAGGTATTGTTTTTGTGGTGCTTCTAAAAATATAGCCTGGGTCAGATGAAAAACACAACACATTATGTTAATTGTGACCTAACAACCCTCGATGTTTAATGCAGTTGTCGATCAAAGCTTGACATAGATTTCAAAAGACAATAGCAACAAGAAGTCATTAAAAATTCGTTACTGTTACTGAACAATTTCAATTTTACTTAAATTTTCTCTAAATATTTTTCAATTATGATGTTTATTCATAGGGAAAATTTACTCATTTACTATTTTAGTTGAAAAAAAAGGAAATTACTCTTAAAATTTCTTTGTTTTACGCGAATGTGGGTTGAAAAGTTCTCGGTTTGTTTTATTAAGGTTTGTAAAAGTTTCATTCCTTTGACTTTATCAAGTGACGTTTTGTCAACTAATTTGCATTTGATGGCTCATCAAAGCAAACAGTCATTAAGCTATTAGGGGACCGTGTAGAAAAACAATAATATGTTCGTATTACATATTGAGACGTGTAAGTCAATATAAATGACATCGTGTGGTTTGCACCTGGACGACGCGAGATACATATGTAAACTATTTTCCATAAAACCTATATCGGATGTTCTTTTTTCTTCTTGTACGTTCTTAATAACAAAACAAAAACATTATTTTTCATTTGTCTTGATGTTTTTTTACAACTTCTTATTACGGAAATCATTCATCTCATCCTTGTATATATGTACGAGTATTTGCTCTACATTATATTCTATTGGATCCTCTGGAAATAGAAATGTGTATTTCAAATTTTTTCTAAACTGACAAGCATAAGCACTTTTCAAAACTCATAGACAGCTTATTGGTATTAGTAATGTCATTGTTATATGGAATAATTTAGAAAAGGGCGAACTGTTAACCGGTTCATTTTCGAAAGTGGCTTTCTACATTTCTATTATGTGTGGAAAGATACTAAAGAATTGAGAAGCATTAAAGGAGTTTTCTTTGTGAATCTCCATTAACCGATTCTTAATACGAATTTCTACTATTTTCGGTCCGGTATATAAAAAAAAGCCTAAATGATGCGAATTTATTTGCTGCATTAATGTATGAGAAATAGAGAAATGGGAATACGCCTATTGCTTGTTTGACATATAAATCTTCTCCAATATCAAGTTATTAGAATCGAGCAACTCTGTTTAAAATTTGGTTGAGGGTTGTCAAATAAATACTTAGAATTGACATGAAAAAAAATGTAATCAATTTTATTTTTCTCTCTTTTTAATTTAATACATTTAGTTAAAGGTTTTTCTACAATATTTCTTGTATTCTATCTAAGATTTATAATTTCTCCAACCTGTCAAAATAGGTGCTAATTTCAGCACAGTTTGGATTGTTCATAATCCCTGTTTTTCCAACAGTCATGAATCAAAAATCATCCGGGATGCATTTTAATATCGTTAAACAATCGTGACATCATTTTAGCGGAAAGCTTTCTCGTATCCAAATGAGCTGTTAAAATATGCTACACTCGTAGATTTGAGATGTTCACAGACTCCGCAATCCCCCTCACTTCCACTTTCTGATCCTTCATCAGTATATCGAGGATTTTTTCAATCATTTTTGATGTGGTTATCTCATTTGGACGACCTGGACGTTCTACATCAAAAATTCTTGTACGGCCGCGTTAAAATTTAGCTGTCCAATATTTTATCGTCAATGACGAGGGTGTAGGGTCCCCAGTTTATCTCATCATGATTCTTTTCCAAAAACAAATATTTTATCACTGCTTGATATTCGTTTTTTCTATTGTTGTAAAAGCACAAAAGTTGTTCACTTTAAATTTGAGAACTCTTGCGAAATGTTACTTTAATGAAAAATAGTTGTTTTAATAGTAACAGCGCCATATCCAGCCGAGGCCAACTATTTCTCATACAGACCTCATATACTACAGAATTTGGGTCAATAACGAAAAATTTAATGAAATGAAAATAGTGAAATTCTGAAAATATTCACCCTTTGGTCTATGTAATTGCAAAAATCTATTATTTTTATAGGAATGGAACGATTATAAACTGAAATGGAATCCAGATGATTACGGAGGCGTTGAAATATTACACGTGCCATCAGAACATATATGGTTGCCTGACATAGTCTTATACAATAAGTAGGTATTAATCTAAATTTTATTCATTAGAGAATGCCTTGTGCGGCAAATTATTGAGAAAAGTTCGTATAGAGACTTGTAGTAAGTCTGAAAAAGTTGGTCATTTTATTCACTTTTCAACTTGTTCCATTACAGCGCTGACGGAAACTACGAGGTAACAATCATGACCAAAGCGATCCTCCATCACACGGGCAAAGTGATCTGGAAACCGCCAGCCATCTATAAATCGTTTTGTGAAATCGACGTCGAATATTTTCCATTCGACGAACAGACTTGTTTAATGAAATTCGGAAGTTGGACTTACGACGGCTACCACGTAAGTTGACAAATCCACCCATTTTATTATGTTCATTGTCCATGCAGCATTTCATGAATCTTCTTTTATGCGAACACATTTTAACCGACTAAATTCGATCTAATATTCGGTCAACGTCTCCAAAAAGAAAGGACGCCGTTCGTTCGTTCATCCGGAACTTTATTTTGCCGGGAAAAACAAACTCATAAAATATCTCAAATATATATTGTATCCCCAAAAGAAAAAGCGTCCAGAGAAGAGGAACTGAAATTAAGAGTTTTTGGAAAAAGCCGTAAAGTATAAATGGGCAATAAAAGTTCACGATATGAACTGGCAGTATAAATTTCCAGATGACGCACTCGAAGTTTCTCCAGAATCATGATTTATTTCAATTTTTGGGTTATTCCAAAGAGGGGTTGGTTGTTGCGTCAATGAAATAAAAGATAGCGTAAGTGGTATTTGGAAGAATTGCGCTCGAGGTCCCCAACTAAACTCAGCTACGATATACATATTTCGATAAGATTTTTAGTTACTCTGTACAATATTGTCACGTTTATTTGTTTTCAGTAGAACTGCAGATAAAACACTCAAACTTTACCAAAACAGCCACTCCATACTTTATTAAATGCTTTTTAAGATAAATTTCTGTTTTCTTTTCTCTTTAAAAGCTTTGGAATCAGATAACAGAGATATTCTGGATTGCTTACTCAAACTATCTATACTTCAATGGGACGTACCCAGCATGATTCTTAAGTGACATTTCTATTTCAGGTTGATCTTCGCCATTTGAAACAGTCAGAAAACAGCAATAATATAGATATAGGCATAGATCTTCAAGACTATTACATATCCGTCGAATGGGATATAATGAGGGTACCAGCGGTGCGAAACGAGAAATATTATTCCTGTTGTGAGGAACCCTTTCCAGACATTATTTTTAACATAACCGTACGAAGAAAAACGTTGTTTTACACTGTGAACTTAATAATACCGTGTGTCGGAATATCGTTTCTTAGTATTCTGGTATTTTACCTGCCCAGTGATAGTGGAGAAAAAGTATCCTTGAGTATCTCAATATTGTTATCGTTGACTGTCTTTTTCTTGTTATTGGTTGAAATTATCCCTCCCACGTCGATCACTGTGCCTCTACTTGGGAAATACCTCTTATTCACAATGTTGCTTTGCACGCTCTCCGTAGTCGTTACCATTGCAGTATTAAATGTTAACTTTAGGTAAGTACGAGTACACCGTTAAAACACAGAATTTAATTAAAAATAAAATAAAATAAAAATCTAGATCGCCAGTAACTCATAAATTGGCACCATGGGTACGTACCGTGTTCATTGAAACACTGCCACCATTTTTATTCATAAAAAGACCAAAAAAAGAAGACGAAGACAAGGTAGATTCTATATTGACCGATGTCATCCAAGTTCCCATGACCGATCAATTTAAAATGTACGAAAAACCGAATTTTGAAAGCTTCGATTTGGGTACGAACAAAATGCCTCTCCTTAATTACTAAACTATATCATAATTCATTTTTTAATAGGACTGTCTTCACGATTTGAAATTCCACCGCCGGGATTAAGCTCTTGTTTTGGGGAACCGCCCTTTCCCCTCCCGTTAGCGGGAGGTGACGAGGAATTGTATAGTCCAGCCAGTTGCAGAACGGGATTCGATCCTATGAGCGATATTAGTCCAGGCTATGACAAAATTGATGGACATGACATGGAAAGGACCATTGCGGATTCGAAATTTATTGCGCAGCACATGAAGAACAAAGACCGTTTTGAAAACGTAATTATTCATTTTTAAAACTGTATACTGTACAAATCAGAGACGGAAATTAAGATTTTAAATAGGTTTATCCATAAAAGTTCATAAGTATGAAAATTTCCATGAATTTAAAATTTTAAATACCTTATTAGCATTCATAACGTGAGTTCTTTTAATTTTTTGAATTTGTTTTTTAACATCTGACATTTCGTCTACTGCCGCAAACAATAGTTTCGGAATACTGCTCTACTAACTAATGAAGAAACAAAATAATTAGAAAAATACAAAGTATGAAGATTATTCAATAACAACAAGATTCATCTGGGTTATGTGGAGTTGATAATGCTTCAAACGAAATATTTCGCTTAATTTCTTGTTGGTAATGACAATAAAACTGATCGATGGCAAGAAAGTATGACCCAATTGTTGATAGTCTATTAAATGATACAGTCATAATGTCGAATAAAGATTTTTCTGTACGTTAGTAAGCAATAATGAAATCCATTGACCAGCAACTTTGTAATAGTCAAGATGATAACTGATCAAATGAATAATTCTGTCGGATGCCCAATATTTCTGAAAGTTTCTTTTTAATGGTGATGTATCTACATATTTATATGCGCGTCAACCAGCTTCCAGCTGTCTCACATTTCCATCTGATACTGCAACAGGTGCAGGCTGCTTTAATTTTTGTCCATGTCAAAATTTACTGCATCTTTTAATCGTATGAGATTAACTGAAATCATCACATACAGCTTTTAATGGATGACTCTTCTAAATCGTAGCTACGCAGTCCAATGGTGTTTTTATTATATAACCCTCGTACAACCCGTCCAAACTAACGAAAGGCGAAATTAGAGTATATCATCCAAATCCATTGTACTGTTGGGATTGCAAGTTTGCATTCGAACGAAATGAAGCATGAATACGGTGGGAGTTTCAGAATATCCAATTTGTAAGCAAGGATAAAACAGTTCCGGAAGGAATCACCACGACAGAACATGAAAGACACCTTGTTCAATATGCATTTCCAATGAAGATGTTTCTAGGTACTATAGTGGGGGACGAGACGTCAGATGTAATAACACTTTAACGTTAAACCCGTATATTGATTTAACATCTAACTATCCGATATCCATGTATATGCAGCTGTAAAATCATAGTTTTATGCTATTTGTATGTATTTTATTGCTCAAATCTTTTAGGTAGCGGATGACTGGAAATACGTGGCAATGGTCCTGGATCGTTTGTTTCTCTGGATTTTCACATTGGCTTGCATAATCGGTACGGGAGTGATCATTTTAAATGCCCCATCTTTATACGATACAACAACACCAATCGATGTACAAATTTCGAAAGTAGCAAAGAAACGAATGGCCTTATTGAAAATGGTGCCGGAAGAATTGTGAAGAAGAAATGACAATATGACGATTNAAGAAAAGTCGAAGTCTATCTATTCCTTATTTTCAATAGTTTTCTTTCTATTATTTATAGTACGTCTGGAAGTTTGCAAAGCGATATCGAGTTGCAACTTGGCAAAGGAAATCACACTAATTTGTCACGTGCAAGAAGATATTTAGTGTTTCCGGAGGGAAGTTCATTTCAGTTAGGTAAGTGGGAATATTTCGGTGAAAATAAATTGAAAGCTTAATGTTAATCTCGCATTTAATTCCGGTTTTTTCTTTCCAAACGAATTTCAGTGTACGATTTAGCCTATCCGACTTTGGATGGGATTGGATTTTTCGTTTATGGACACACAGCGGCTTTGGCATGGGAATTACCATCGACCCCTATATTTTTAGATAAAAAGTTTAAAAAGAAAGAGGAACCTGAACCTACGACAACAATGCTTCCACATTTGGAACATCCTGATGAGTACGAACATGGTAAAGGCAGTAAATTAATCGGTTAAATTACATTTTTTTTATCATCACGCTTTATTGAACCAGAAATAAAATATTTTTCTGCTGAAAAGAATATAAATTCATTACAGATTGGCAGCCTCCAGAAACGTGGAACGATCCAGACAAAATGGATTATCAGCATTTTCCAGACTGGAAAAGGAAAACTGGCATTATTTCCAACTACCAAAACACAGCCTATAATTCGAAGTTTGGACACATTGATCGATCGCCCGTTAGTTTCTACTATAATCCTTTCGATAAATATAACAAAAGGCAGTTTAGTTATTCAAATAATCGATTTCCAGTGCAATTTACTAGCCCGACAAAAAAATTGATGTCTTTTCGAGATTATTGGAGCAGAAATAACGCTCAAAGGTACTTTTCGAAAATATTTTAATGTATTTTGGATAAAAATCAAACACTTTAAGGATTCATTTGGCTTATCATCCAGTTCAAAGTGATTATTATAATAACGAACTTCATCATAAAATTCACCGAGTGACTAGAAGAGAAACCTATTCCAAATTGGAACAGTTATTTGCAAAGTAACCAACCAGCTATGTTGAAGCATTTTTATTCGTCAAAAAACCAATTTATTTTAGATTCATTACGGGAGGGAGATCCTGTATTTTCAAATTAATCTGCCAAGTTAATAAATGGCCCAAGGAAAAAGGGACATTATGGGAAGAACTTCTCAAGACTATTTTTAAGTAAGTAATTTAGCCTGGTAACCCTAATCGGTGTATTAACAGATTTTGAAAACGATGGAACTTTTTCTGAAGGGTAAAACTGTATGACACATTTGATGAAGATCATTACGATCAGGCGGCAAATCAACAACAAAATTGTGATGAAATGTATCCGGATTGTGATGGTGATATTTTTGGAAAATTATTGAGTGCTGTCTATAAAACTAAAAAATAAATGGAAAAATTTGATTTGTTGTTAACGAAGTTTCATTTTTTTATCAGATTTCTTCGATTATATTGGATATTCGAAATTTTAGTCTAAAATATGTCTTAGTCAGGCTCTTTGGAATTTCATGTTTTTTAAAATCATTTGAAGCCCATTTTTTTTCTTCCATGAGAATTCACTATCATCTTGTTACTCAGTGCTTTGAAATCCTGCTGATTTCTACGATAATGTAAAATGTGATGTCAAGGGTGTACCTATAAATCGTCCTAGAGTAGATTCTTCACAGCGGTGACGTTTTTATTTACAAAGATATCCAGACAAAGCACCATTATCTTCTAAAGATATTTCACCAGCTTTAAAACAATCGAGCTATTTGTACTTGTTGAGTCTGAAAACTTCACAAATATTCGTTGAAGACAAATGACTGATATCTGACGTTTCTACATCTTCATTTCATAAAAACAAAATTATGATTTACTTACGGCTATGATAGGAAGACAGAAGAGAAATCGACGAACGAAGAAAAGGCATCACGTTACCTCATGAGGAAGAATTAACGGATTCAAGCGATCTAAAATGATTTATGGTATTCTTGAAACATCACTTCAGGTCGGAAAAAAGGCAAAGGGATATCGATATTGATTAGATTATATGTTACACACCATTTGCCGCACTCAGTGGATTGTTGTTTTATGTTTGAAATATTCAAACATTCAGATTTTATTAAAAAAAAACAAAAATTTTTGAGATTTTGCGTGTATTTTAAACCTAATCCAGATATGTTCCAATCGTCATAAGCCTCGAAAATTGCTGAAGGGGATCCATTGGACATTCAGGATAAATATGTTCGCAATTTCCAATTTCCTTGCCCAATTTCTCAGCAACATGATATGCATAATTGCCATGATCCTCAATTTCCTCACGAGTTGTTGACGGGCTGTAGTATAATTGAATTAAGAAAATAATAAAACGAAAAACCTTTAGCTTTTTACGTTAGAATATGTTGTACAATTTCCGCCAGTAATCCAGATCTTTCCTCTAATTTGATAGATGATAATTGACATATGGATTTCAACAAACACGCTTTTCCATCTGGATAATGATACCTAAAAAAAAGTTTAAAATTTAACAATGGTCGAAAAATTTTCTCAATTACCGTTCTAAATAGTGTTCAATCAATTCGTAGATCAACCAACGGGAAGTCGATCGAGTTTTCCTCTCAAAATTCAACGTCGGATGTGTGTAATAAGTGCTATTGTTTGGCAATTGATAGTAAGCTTTAGCTGCCAGACCAAGAACGATGTTTTGTTCGTCAATTTCAAAAGGAATCCCTATACCAAAAATGATCTGAAAAAGGGGAGATTGTTAATCAAATGAAATTCAACTGCAATCCATACCGAAACCCAATTAACTCCTTCTTTCCAAACTAACCACCTCTTATTTCTTGATAATAATTCATGACTTGTGTCATAAATGTTTAATTGTTTATAATCGTAAATTGCATTTACCACTTCACATGTAAAAACAATTAGGATTAAATGTTTCAAATGTGCCATTGAGGATTTGAAACATAAGAATTAATGTACCAGAAGATATAGAGGAACATGTAGAATGTACTTAACGGAATCGTAAATAAACGCTATTCATATGTAAATTTGAATTTGTTTAAAAATTACCAGTGATTCATTTATTTTTAAATTATTTTTCAGTACATTTCACATTAACTGTGTAATAGTGCATCTTTGGAGTTTTTTTTAGTTTCTGAACTAAACAGTCGACTGCATAGATAAAATACAAAATATGAAGATTAATGGATCTCAGTTCTACGAATTCTAAAGAAACCCAGTAATATTGCCGTTGTGTTCTTTATTTTAGGTTTTTTTCTTTATTTAATAAATATTATTGATTGTCGCTTTAGCATTTTATTCTAATACGAAAATTTGTTCACAGTCATAAATTTGGAAAACTGCTGAACAGGATCGAAGGGACATTCTGGAAATATATGGGCACAATTCGAAACTTGTTTGCCCATTTGTTCCGCCACATGATATTCGTGATGAACGTGATTTTCTATTTCATCATCCGTAGAAGATGGTCTAAAGAAATATAACATTTTTCATCATTTTATATATTTAACAACTGCCTGACTTACGTAAGTATACTGTGAAAAATTTCCGCTATTAATCCAGATCTTTGCTCCAATGGAACAGCCGAAACTTCACATATTGATTTTAGCAGGCATGCCTTACCGTCTGGATAGTTATTTCTGAAATAGAAGGACCTTTTTAGAAAGGCATAAACCCACTTCAATTTCGAACGTTGGGAGGTAAATTACCGATTTAGATAATCTTCAATGATTTCATATAATTTCCATCTTGTGGGGGATCGTTTTTTCCTTAATGTTGCCACCGCGTAAGGTCTTGTATAATAACTACTATTATTTGGTAATTGGTAAAAAGCCTTTAGAACTGTTCCTAACGTTATACTGGCATAATTGACATTTACTGGCACACCAATTCCGAAAATTACCTAAATAAACGTTTAAAAACAAAGATTTCTTAGATTATTTTTTACATATACATACCGAAATCCAGTTAATGCCCTCTTTCCAGACCAACCATCTTTTCGTTCTCGATAAAAGTTGCGGTTTCGTATCAAGAATCTGCTCTACATTATTATATCTTGCGTTTAAGCTACGAATTTCTTGAACGACTACAAAAAGAAACACTAAAATGGGAACGACGAGCCTCATTTAGGTTACTCTGCAAATAGCTCGGTTTTCGTGGATAAGTTTAAGTGGACTAATTTAAACTGTGTGCGACTTCCTAAGAGTAATTGCAAGTTTGTACAAAACCTACTATTTTTTACTCCTGCTCTGGAGACCGTTATGATTAGGTGGTAATTGTTGGGATAAGGTGATCTCGATTTTAAAAATCCGTTAGAAACGTATCCCAGTAATCTCAATTTTGCTCCTCTAAACGAACACAAATATTTATTTATTTTATTTTATGAGACGCATTTCATTTTCAATGACAAAACGTGTTAGTTACCCATATTGATTTACATACAATACGAGGTCTGTACGTTAAGTATTCAAAGCATAAGATCCAAACAGTATGATTTATCGATTTATCGATCAAGCTATATTTTTATGTTTGCAAATTGCAGGTGGCCGAAAATCTGGAGAATATAATAGTTAGTTATGACAGCAATTTTTAACCTAATGTGACTTATTTGTCACAGACGAAATCGAGCGGAGGTCATGATGGCTTTTTCCAAATGATTTCGATTCTTTTAATCAGACTCGGGTCAGCCCATGAATCAAAATCTGCGGTCCCATAATCATTTTTTTTNAATTTGCAATTGGACATATTGAGCGCTCTATGTCAGTGAGAAGGTTTTCTTTAACTTTTTTACCTTGAAAATTGTCTGTACTTATATGGTTTCTTCTGTGGTTTCTTTCATAATCAAATTTTTACTTAAAGAATTTTTTTTATGTGTTTTAATTGTTATATGGGAACATCATTCCACAAAATCCAGATTAACCACGTATGATATTTCCCTTCACAGAGTACAATGTAAAAGCTTTTCAAAAGAATTTTCTGGTCGCTTGTCAAAAATACCACTAATGCAGTTAGAAAACTATTGCGAAAACTAGAAAACAAAATCAATATTGCACAAAAGCAGAATGTTGAGAGTTTCTCAACAATTTGAACTACGAAATAAAGGAACTTTGAAGGCTTATTTAGTGATACTTATAAATATTTCTACCTAAAACAATACAAAGGCAAAAGTCTACTGAAAGTCCTATCCACTTTGTCATCCTATACGTTTCAAGTAAACTGTTCACTTCATGGGTAATCATTCATTCCTGGACAGTATCGTTGAGAAAATATTGAATATTCCTATTTTTTTTTTCACTTTGCTAGCGTCAAACTTTCCTCGGCACGTTCAAGGGAAAATGTCAACTAAAAAGAGTCATCCATCTTTTGGATTCGACTAGAAGTTTCAATACGATTCAAGTCTGAATCGTTTCACGTTACATCGTTTCGGAACATTTTCTGATTAGTTTCCAATTTCAAGAATGAATAATTTTTATTGAAAAACAGTCGAGGAGACGCAAAGACTTCGTTAATCGTTTAAACGAACCGATGAAATATTCCCCCTTTGGAATGTCGTTTTTGAGGTAATCGGAATTTCTGGTCGGATCGCGTAAAATGAAACTTAAAAGAAAATCAATGATCATTTCCTAATCGACAATTTAGTTATCCTTCATTGGCCGATATTGGGAAATTAGAAGATTACCAAGCGGATTCATGGCTTTAAATTTAAATGGGTGTATTTGTGCTTACACAGGGCGATCAAATAACTTAATAATTCCTCAAAGCTGTTTTTAGGACTCTCTAATATACACACTACTGCCACCACTAGGACGTTAAATTTCGAAAAATGTTTGTGGTAACCAGTTAGAAAATTTTTGCACTAAGACTTCAAATCAAAAAAACCAAAAGGACAGTTTGCGAATCGAGCTTTTTGTTGTTAACACGTCTGGTTGCATTATGAAATAATTTTCTTCAAAAAATCCAAAATATCGACTGAGGTCCTATACACAATCGCTCGATCTCGGACTGAATCGGCCATGTCCGGGACCAACCCCGAAGGAGATTTTATAGGGATGCTGCAATGCCAATGGTTAGTAACATAGGGTTGTTCCCTCCGATAAGCCGAAAATCGAGGGTGCGTCACTCGGGCACGGAACCGAATACGTTCGAACGTGTCTATTATCTCTCGCCCAAAATACTGCAGAATGTTTACTGCATTGTATAGGAAAATTGAAGATTTCTAAAATTTAGGCTAAAATGTAATTTACGGGAAATAGTGCGTTTCAAATAGTGAACAATACATTTACAATTGTGCACCTACTAGATACGATTTTGCGACAAGATGTTGTGTGTCAAAGTTAAAAAAAAAGTTAAGTGACGTTTTTGGTGACAGATTTTGGGGTGGGTACTCGAGGGGAACGATTTAGAGAAAACATGTAGCCTCAATAGCAAATATAAGGTACGACAGTGTTTAATTTTTGATAATGTATTGTAAAATGCACTTTATTACTGAGAAATTATTTATAATTTATAGGTTTTTTTTTTTTGGTGATGTAAAAATCAGTACTCCATGCAAGATAGTGACCAGCAAGGATTTCTCAATTGTACTCAAATGAAAAGAAATATTACAATATGAAATTCTTAATTGGCGATAAATACATTAGGTTACACCCACATTTTCCGCAAAACACCGATTAGAAATCCCTTACCTCTTGACTAACAAAGCAATTTTTCACAACACATCAGTATGCGACACATACGTTATTTTTACGATCGGTGTATTTTATAGGTGTTGTATGGTTCTTGATTTCCAATACCAAATTCTCTTTGTTTACCTACATGTCAATAAAGTTGCGTACTGTTTATCGATATAAAAAAAAGAAACAATAAAATTTTTCGTTTAAAATCGGTAAAAGATTAAGCACCACCTCCAAATCTACAAGATTTACCGGATTAAATCCAGCTTTAAAATAAATTTGATCCATTTCCCCCCCGAAATTCAGTTTATTCCTTCGTATTTAGAGCCCGTTGAGATCGATAATAAAAAGACGAAATATCAAATTTCCAATTATTGTTTAGAACGGGTTTTTACAAAAGTGTCGGAGAAAAAAGATGAAGAACAATATCAACGATACGCTAAAAGACCAATCAAACACTTAAGTGTCTGAACGGAGGCACTTCATTCATTGTCGTTCTTGTTGCCATCGATTCGTTCATAATCTACGGGCACCCCATAATAAATCTGATAAAGGGAAAGCCCGTGAGCATCGAGTGATTTGTGCTGTTTCGCTAAATTATAAGTTTTAGAAGCGAAAGGTGCAAAGAACAAAACAGAAAGCCACTACTTAATGGGTGGCAATTCATAAATATTTGATTTTTTAACTCTTTTCAGATATTGCTCAATGGAGTGCCTGCTAGCGACTCTTGTCATTTTCATGGCGGGACCGATAGTACTACTTAACGCCAATCCCGATGCAAAACGGCTTTATGATGACTTGCTCAGCAACTATAACCGGCTCATTCGTCCAGTGGGTAACAACACGGATCGATTAACTGTCAAAATGGGACTAAAATTATCCCAATTAATCGACGTGGTTAGTATGCAAGATAAGATTAAGCTGAACTAATTGTACAACTTCTACCACAAATCTCAATTAAAATAGATTTACCTTTAAGGACTTTAAGGAAAACGATTTAGTATGCGAAAATTTCTTGTTAGCTTACTGCACTTGAGTAAATCGACTTAGTGTTATGGATGTTATACCAGCGTGTATATTGACTTTATGATTGTTCTTTAAAGTTCTTCTTTCAACAAATTTAATTATGACAACGTATTATTTTTCAGAACCTGAAGAGTCAAATTATGACGACTAACGTTTGGGTTGAACAGGTAATAAATTTAGCGTTATATTTCCCTTTTACCCTCAGCAAAATTGGTAAATTTATTATATTTTTAAGTCTGAACCGCAAAATAGGTATTGTTTTTGTGGTGCTTCTAAAAATATAGCCTGGGTCAGATGAAAAACACAACACATTATGTTAATTGTGACCTAACAACCCTCGATGTTTAATGCAGTTGTCGATCAAAGCTTGACATAGATTTCAAAAGACAATAGCAACAAGAAGTCATTAAAAATTCGTTACTGTTACTGAACAATTTCAATTTTACTTAAATTTTCTCTAAATATTTTTCAATTATGATGTTTATTCATAGGGAAAATTTACTCATTTACTATTTTAGTTGAAAAAAAAAGGAAATTACTCTTAAAATTTCTTTGTTTTACGCGAATGTGGGTTGAAAAGTTCTCGGTTTGTTTTATTAAGGTTTGTAAAAGTTTCATTCCTTTGACTTTATCAAGTGACGTTTTGTCAACTAATTTGCATTTGATGGCTCATCAAAGCAAACAGTCATTAAGCTATTAGGGGACCGTGTAGAAAAACAATAATATGTTCGTATTACATATTGAGACGTGTAAGTCAATATAAATGACATCGTGTGGTTTGCACCTGGACGACGCGAGATACATATGTAAACTATTTTCCATAAAACCTATATCGGATGTTCTTTTTTCTTCTTGTACGTTCTTAATAACAAAACAAAAACATTATTTTTCATTTGTCTTGATGTTTTTTTACAACTTCTTATTACGGAAATCATTCATCTCATCCTTGTATATATGTACGAGTATTTGCTCTACATTATATTCTATTGGATCCTCTGGAAATAGAAATGTGTATTTCAAATTTTTTCTAAACTGACAAGCATAAGCACTTTTCAAAACTCATAGACAGCTTATTGGTATTAGTAATGTCATTGTTATATGGAATAATTTAGAAAAGGGCGAACTGTTAACCGGTTCATTTTCGAAAGTGGCTTTCTACATTTCTATTATGTGTGGAAAGATACTAAAGAATTGAGAAGCATTAAAGGAGTTTTCTTTGTGAATCTCCATTAACCGATTCTTAATACGAATTTCTACTATTTTCGGTCCGGTATATAAAAAAAAGCCTAAATGATGCGAATTTATTTGCTGCATTAATGTATGAGAAATAGAGAAATGGGAATACGCCTATTGCTTGTTTGACATATAAATCTTCTCCAATATCAAGTTATTAGAATCGAGCAACTCTGTTTAAAATTTGGTTGAGGGTTGTCAAATAAATACTTAGAATTGACATGAAAAAAAAATGTAATCAATTTTATTTTTCTCTCTTTTTAATTTAATACATTTAGTTAAAGGTTTTTCTACAATATTTCTTGTATTCTATCTAAGATTTATAATTTCTCCAACCTGTCAAAATAGGTGCTAATTTCAGCACAGTTTGGATTGTTCATAATCCCTGTTTTTCCAACAGTCATGAATCAAAAATCATCCGGGATGCATTTTAATATCGTTAAACAATCGTGACATCATTTTAGCGGAAAGCTTTCTCGTATCCAAATGAGCTGTTAAAATATGCTACACTCGTAGATTTGAGATGTTCACAGACTCCGCAATCCCCCTCACTTCCACTTTCTGATCCTTCATCAGTATATCGAGGATTTTTTCAATCATTTTTGATGTGGTTATCTCATTTGGACGACCTGGACGTTCTACATCAAAAATTCTTGTACGGCCGCGTTAAAATTTAGCTGTCCAATATTTTATCGTCAATGACGAGGGTGTAGGGTCCCCAGTTTATCTCATCATGATTCTTTTCCAAAAACAAATATTTTATCACTGCTTGATATTCGTTTTTTCTATTGTTGTAAAAGCACAAAAGTTGTTCACTTTAAATTTGAGAACTCTTGCGAAATGTTACTTTAATGAAAAATAGTTGTTTTAATAGTAACAGCGCCATATCCAGCCGAGGCCAACTATTTCTCATACAGACCTCATATACTACAGAATTTGGGTCAATAACGAAAAATTTAATGAAATGAAAATAGTGAAATTCTGAAAATATTCACCCTTTGGTCTATGTAATTGCAAAAATCTATTATTTTTATAGGAATGGAACGATTATAAACTGAAATGGAATCCAGATGATTACGGAGGCGTTGAAATATTACACGTGCCATCAGAACATATATGGTTGCCTGACATAGTCTTATACAATAAGTAGGTATTAATCTAAATTTTATTCATTAGAGAATGCCTTGTGCGGCAAATTATTGAGAAAAGTTCGTATAGAGACTTGTAGTAAGTCTGAAAAAGTTGGTCATTTTATTCACTTTTCAACTTGTTCCATTACAGCGCTGACGGAAACTACGAGGTAACAATCATGACCAAAGCGATCCTCCATCACACGGGCAAAGTGATCTGGAAACCGCCAGCCATCTATAAATCGTTTTGTGAAATCGACGTCGAATATTTTCCATTCGACGAACAGACTTGTTTAATGAAATTCGGAAGTTGGACTTA
Organism: Hypothenemus hampei; assembly: GCA_013372445.1. NCBI lineage: Eukaryota > Metazoa > Arthropoda > Insecta > Coleoptera > Curculionidae > Hypothenemus > Hypothenemus hampei. The sequence goes on along the minus strand of JABRWK010000013.1, from coordinate 683,214 downwards.
CGACGGCTACCACGTAAGTTGACAAATCCACCCATTTTATTATGTTCATTGTCCATGCAGCATTTCATGAATCTTCTTTTATGCGAACACATTTTAACCGACTAAATTCGATCTAATATTCGGTCAACGTCTCCAAAAAGAAAGGACGCCGTTCGTTCGTTCATCCGGAACTTTATTTTGCCGGGAAAAACAAACTCATAAAATATCTCAAATATATATTGTATCCCCAAAAGAAAAAGCGTCCAGAGAAGAGGAACTGAAATTAAGAGTTTTTGGAAAAAGCCGTAAAGTATAAATGGGCAATAAAAGTTCACGATATGAACTGGCAGTATAAATTTCCAGATGACGCACTCGAAGTTTCTCCAGAATCATGATTTATTTCAATTTTTGGGTTATTCCAAAGAGGGGTTGGTTGTTGCGTCAATGAAATAAAAGATAGCGTAAGTGGTATTTGGAAGAATTGCGCTCGAGGTCCCCAACTAAACTCAGCTACGATATACATATTTCGATAAGATTTTTAGTTACTCTGTACAATATTGTCACGTTTATTTGTTTTCAGTAGAACTGCAGATAAAACACTCAAACTTTACCAAAACAGCCACTCCATACTTTATTAAATGCTTTTTAAGATAAATTTCTGTTTTCTTTTCTCTTTAAAAGCTTTGGAATCAGATAACAGAGATATTCTGGATTGCTTACTCAAACTATCTATACTTCAATGGGACGTACCCAGCATGATTCTTAAGTGACATTTCTATTTCAGGTTGATCTTCGCCATTTGAAACAGTCAGAAAACAGCAATAATATAGATATAGGCATAGATCTTCAAGACTATTACATATCCGTCGAATGGGATATAATGAGGGTACCAGCGGTGCGAAACGAGAAATATTATTCCTGTTGTGAGGAACCCTTTCCAGACATTATTTTTAACATAACCGTACGAAGAAAAACGTTGTTTTACACTGTGAACTTAATAATACCGTGTGTCGGAATATCGTTTCTTAGTATTCTGGTATTTTACCTGCCCAGTGATAGTGGAGAAAAAGTATCCTTGAGTATCTCAATATTGTTATCGTTGACTGTCTTTTTCTTGTTATTGGTTGAAATTATCCCTCCCACGTCGATCACTGTGCCTCTACTTGGGAAATACCTCTTATTCACAATGTTGCTTTGCACGCTCTCCGTAGTCGTTACCATTGCAGTATTAAATGTTAACTTTAGGTAAGTACGAGTACACCGTTAAAACACAGAATTTAATTAAAAATAAAATAAAATAAAAATCTAGATCGCCAGTAACTCATAAATTGGCACCATGGGTACGTACCGTGTTCATTGAAACACTGCCACCATTTTTATTCATAAAAAGACCAAAAAAAGAAGACGAAGACAAGGTAGATTCTATATTGACCGATGTCATCCAAGTTCCCATGACCGATCAATTTAAAATGTACGAAAAACCGAATTTTGAAAGCTTCGATTTGGGTACGAACAAAATGCCTCTCCTTAATTACTAAACTATATCATAATTCATTTTTTAATAGGACTGTCTTCACGATTTGAAATTCCACCGCCGGGATTAAGCTCTTGTTTTGGGGAACCGCCCTTTCCCCTCCCGTTAGCGGGAGGTGACGAGGAATTGTATAGTCCAGCCAGTTGCAGAACGGGATTCGATCCTATGAGCGATATTAGTCCAGGCTATGACAAAATTGATGGACATGACATGGAAAGGACCATTGCGGATTCGAAATTTATTGCGCAGCACATGAAGAACAAAGACCGTTTTGAAAACGTAATTATTCATTTTTAAAACTGTATACTGTACAAATCAGAGACGGAAATTAAGATTTTAAATAGGTTTATCCATAAAAGTTCATAAGTATGAAAATTTCCATGAATTTAAAATTTTAAATACCTTATTAGCATTCATAACGTGAGTTCTTTTAATTTTTTGAATTTGTTTTTTAACATCTGACATTTCGTCTACTGCCGCAAACAATAGTTTCGGAATACTGCTCTACTAACTAATGAAGAAACAAAATAATTAGAAAAATACAAAGTATGAAGATTATTCAATAACAACAAGATTCATCTGGGTTATGTGGAGTTGATAATGCTTCAAACGAAATATTTCGCTTAATTTCTTGTTGGTAATGACAATAAAACTGATCGATGGCAAGAAAGTATGACCCAATTGTTGATAGTCTATTAAATGATACAGTCATAATGTCGAATAAAGATTTTTCTGTACGTTAGTAAGCAATAATGAAATCCATTGACCAGCAACTTTGTAATAGTCAAGATGATAACTGATCAAATGAATAATTCTGTCGGATGCCCAATATTTCTGAAAGTTTCTTTTTAATGGTGATGTATCTACATATTTATATGCGCGTCAACCAGCTTCCAGCTGTCTCACATTTCCATCTGATACTGCAACAGGTGCAGGCTGCTTTAATTTTTGTCCATGTCAAAATTTACTGCATCTTTTAATCGTATGAGATTAACTGAAATCATCACATACAGCTTTTAATGGATGACTCTTCTAAATCGTAGCTACGCAGTCCAATGGTGTTTTTATTATATAACCCTCGTACAACCCGTCCAAACTAACGAAAGGCGAAATTAGAGTATATCATCCAAATCCATTGTACTGTTGGGATTGCAAGTTTGCATTCGAACGAAATGAAGCATGAATACGGTGGGAGTTTCAGAATATCCAATTTGTAAGCAAGGATAAAACAGTTCCGGAAGGAATCACCACGACAGAACATGAAAGACACCTTGTTCAATATGCATTTCCAATGAAGATGTTTCTAGGTACTATAGTGGGGGACGAGACGTCAGATGTAATAACACTTTAACGTTAAACCCGTATATTGATTTAACATCTAACTATCCGATATCCATGTATATGCAGCTGTAAAATCATAGTTTTATGCTATTTGTATGTATTTTATTGCTCAAATCTTTTAGGTAGCGGATGACTGGAAATACGTGGCAATGGTCCTGGATCGTTTGTTTCTCTGGATTTTCACATTGGCTTGCATAATCGGTACGGGAGTGATCATTTTAAATGCCCCATCTTTATACGATACAACAACACCAATCGATGTACAAATTTCGAAAGTAGCAAAGAAACGAATGGCCTTATTGAAAATGGTGCCGGAAGAATTGTGAAGAAGAAATGACAATATGACGATTGTAATAATCGTCATTGGATTTGTTATGTTTTTTGCAATAGCGCAGTTGGAAAATAGCGAAATCGGTTAAACTTGAACAATAAAATATAAGAGAACGTTTTAAGAATTTTTCTATGGTAATTTTAGTTAGGTATTACATAGATAAGACCTTAAATTTATAAAATCTCGGTGCATTTAACCGGCTAAAATCGTAACATGTAGATTTTTGTTAAATGTATGTTAACATGTAAGCCGATATGGTTAAACACATCGATCGTCGGAGAAATGCACGAATAGATAATGCAAAGCAAAATTTAACTACTACAGCTAAATCACGCTTTGATGTATTGGTAAAATGCATATTTTTACACACAGTCGAACTTGTTTTTTACTTATTAAGCAAACATATACATACATACTATGTAGGTAGGTTACAGGGGACTGCTTTGTATTATCTTTATTAAGATATGAAATCTTTGATCTTCCGGTAACAATCTAGTACCTATTCTAGTCAAGAATTAACAATTATATTATATAAGTCTTCAATACAACGACATTTTTATACCTTTGAAGCATCGTATCTTGCAGTAAACCCAGTATCGGACAAAATTATTGATTCCAAAAGCCAATATTTTAATGGTTTTTTAACGAAGAAAAATAGTATTTAGTTGTTCGAATTTATCAAAAAAAATATGCATAACGCACCTGCTGTGTTAGTAGTATCGTTGACAATGATTGTAGGAACAATATGTATTAAGGGGGGTCTTCTACTTTGTTGGCGGAATTTCGAGTCTATTTTTAGGAATTTATTGTGAAGAAGTAAAAGAAAATTTTTCGACATTTTTTAATTCATTCATTAAATCATCGTTACATTTTACGAAAATCATTTTTCTAAAAAATTCTGTTGAACTTCGCAATCAGCACATCACTTTGATTACGCCTCTATCAAAAATTCATGATCAAACGGTCCCAGAGATTTAGAATACCCAAATTATTGGAAATAAAAAATGCAAATTTTTCTCAATTATTGTAACGTTGGCAATGGTTCGATAATTCGATTTTCAAAATTTTCATTTGTTTCAAAGTGGCGACTGTTTTTCCAAAGAAAAGACTTTTTTTTATCTTTTTTCTTTAAAAATGAAATAATACAAAATTTTTGGAAAACCGAACGATCGGACAACATTCAACGTTACAATTAAAAGAAATTTGCATTTTCTTTATTTAAAATGATTTTGGAATTTTAAATCGCTGGGACCGTTTAATCAGGAACGTTTGAAAAGGGCATGGCCAAAGTGATGTGCTGATCATGGAGATCAACAAAAAATTGTAGAAACATTTGTAAAATGTAGGGACGGTTTAATCCTTGGAAATATAAATAATAACAGAAAGGTTTATTTACATTTTAAGTTGAAACCAAGATAGAAACAGAGACAGCAATATGTTTTGACTAGTCGTCGTATTTATAAATATTCTTTAACTATTATGGTAAATTATTAATTAATAAAATTTACCAATTACGATTTTGAGCACAAATTGGCAATTAACTATTAATATCGTTCATAGAAATTTAAATTTTCTACCATATTGTCTACCATATTTCGTATTACTGACATCGATATCAATCAGTATAAACGTTTTGTTTACTACTTTTTTTTAATTAATATCGGATTTTTCTGTGTCTAGTATTAAAGAAAGTGATAAAACTGTGAAAAAATAGGATCTAATAAGTTTATTTTATTTTTCTACCCTCTCAAAAACAGTACGCGAATGTAGAACACGACGTGTTGTTATATTTCTGTCTCTCGCTACCCTCTCTATGGAGATCCTTACTTCAAGTTGACATGTCCAGTTCCTAGTAAATAGCTTATCTGTATACTTTAATAATCTAAAATTTAATCAATGAAAAAAGAATTGTTGAAAAATCTTTTTTCACTGTTGCACAATAAATTCTTATAAATACAAATAAAATCGAAAATTGGCCAACAAATTAGAAGACCCTCTTAAGTGACTAACAATAAGTACCAATATTTTTTTCAGGATAGGAAAGAAAAAATAATGATGGTGGATGATTTCCTGTGAAAATTGTATAGTGGTTACTTTGTTCAAACTCACACAATGTCACGCCAATTACGGTGATGCAAGCCTTGTCAATAGGCTTATTATTGCTGAATAATATATCTTGAGCCAACATTTTTTGCCTTTTGGCAGGTCGCAATCGCTAAGGAGCTAGAATGTTATTGAAATTGTCCTCTAGGTATTTACTGTTTGAAAACAAAGTTTCTTGAGTTCAAAAAATGGTGTGCCTAAGTTCAATTTAGTCGATTGCTGAACTTTAAGTTTCTTTAGAGCTCATCAACCGACCAGAACTTCTTTTAATTCTGTATTTTACAAGTAAATTCCTATCGCGTATCCAGTAACAATTCTAAAAATTGTTGGCAACAATGAATAAGGACATTGAGCGTTTCCATTCAACATTTCAAGACCGTCGTTTGGACTATATGGATAGAGATCTATTGGAAAGATAATATAGGGTATTTAACGGAAAGTTTTGTGTATTGTGACAATAATATTGAGTGTGGAATGTTTCTTCCTATTTCTCACACACTACAAAAGCTATATCACTGATTCTCGGGTAAGAATACTATGTTCTTTAAGTAGAACCTCAGTTATTTCCAAAACCATAAGAACATCATGAAAAGGGTACTTATACCCGGTTTAAATCACCGCGAACATTGTAAGCTGACACTTTGTTCTGGATCGTTATTCACGAGAGCTAACGCGAATATCTACATCAATTTCGATTGTTTGTCTATTTTCATTGTTTAATCTCAAACAGCTCTCTTTTCGAACTGCCTTATCAGCTCTACATATTTTTTTTGGTATTTTATTTTATCTTTTCTCAGTATTTACAAGATATTAAAGCCGGACTGTTAAAAATATTCGAAACTGACATCGATTTTTGTTGGCGAACGTTTTTCTTAACAGTGTTAAGGTGCGTCCAAATTTAACAAAGAAACCACTATGGAATACGTGTACATAGGTTTGGACCAAAACGAACGCCAGACAATTCGATTATCGTCGAATGATGAAGTCTAGATTTAGAAAAATTTGCATCGAATACGATACACAACGTAAATTTCATTGCGTGTGCGGAAATTTGTGCAAATGTGGAGATGAGAATTTCAATTTGTGGCGAAGATTTATGTTGAGTGTCACATTCAGAGTAAATTTCTGGACTCATCTTTAATAAGTACCATTCGGTATTTGCAGAGGTGTGGACCTGAAGTGTAAATTCGGTATACTGTTAACAATGCCTTTTTATTATATGTATTTATTATTATTTGAGAATATTATTTTATGAACCATATTTTGATAAGGAATTCATTTTTATGGAATCAACTTAATTTTCTCCTTTACTGCATATTACAATAAAAACCCATATGAAGACATTAAACCCATTAGGTATATTTTAACTCGTTGAAGAAGTTAAATTGTAACAAACTCGTTCTATGACTAAAGTTTTCCAGATAACAAAATCGAATAAAATGAGTATTATTGGCACATCTGATAAGTTCCAGACGTAGAAAACTTAATGAAAAGTCTTTAGTGTTTGAACTCGAAATCTTAACTATATTTTTGGGGTTCTTTGTGTTCCTTTTGGGTTTCCATGAGTTGTTTATAAAAAAATTATTATTATTTAGATACAAATCAAAGACTAAACTGAAAAATAAACGATGATAATCACTACAATAGGCGAACAGAATAGAAAAGATTGTTATGTAAATTATATTAATTATTATACTACGAATAATTACTGTAACGTTTATTATGATAAATCGAGCACGAAGAAGGCCTGAAGCATTGGCCAGCAACAATTTTAACTCGAATATATTTCCCTTCGGGAAATTTGTCTGGACCGTTCGAGATTTGGCTAAAAAACTGTTTTTGAAAAAAAAATGTTACTTAGGGTTAGATAACAAAAAATCATGGATAAACAATATAACATAATAAAAAAACATTTTTCATTATAAGACTATTATTACTTTCCATAACTATTTTGGTACCTTTTGGAACAACGCCATAGACTTTGCAATGTAAAATACGAGGTGCTTTCAAAATAAGCTGAATTAATTGATATATAGGAACCTAAAAAAGTTCTTAGATTTGTCAAATAATTTGTTTTTATCAAAATAGTTTCTATTTTTTTCAATACCTTGATACAGACAATAAAACTAAGCTACTCGTAAAACATATTTCCCCATTGCTCTTCATTGTCAGTGAGTTCCAGACAGTTTAAATTCTCTATTAATGGTTGTCACCCATCAATCAACGTACTTTATGTTTCATTGACTCTAGGAAATAATGCAAAGTTGCATAGAGTTAAATCCGGTCTATATGTAGATATACTAGCACAGTTAACCCAATTTACTTTAAATAATTATTCACTGATGCGTAATTGTGATGCAATATCTGAATATTCAATTGCTAATTCAATATTGGTTTATGTGCCTGTTCGACAAATTGTGAGACATGTTTACTGTACTATTTAGCAGTACTAATAGACAGTACATTGCTGTTCAAGTATTCTAATCTCGATAAAGCATATTATAACCCTTTCTAACTTTGTTGGTTCCTCGTGCCTTCCATCATATACAAGATGTGAAATTAAAATTTCGGTCTAAATTTGAACATAATTCATACAATTAAAAATACTAAACTCGTTATTTTTCTCTTGATGAATGTTTGTGAGCTTTATTTTAAATAATAAAGTCATAAGTATAAAATCAAAAAAATTTTTATTGAGATATACCTAAACATTTGCTGTAGTACGAATGAAAAATAAAGGATAGGACATAAAAAGACTAACATTTTATCGAAAAAAAAACATAACTAAAAATTTATTGACATTTCTATTTCCAGTTTGAAACTGTACAATATGCCTTTTATTTAGTCACCATCTACGGTCTTTTAGCTTCATTTTATTACGGAATTTACTAGTCAACAAACATATGATTTACAATAAAACGATCTTAATAAATAGCAAGCCCAAAGTCTCTTATAAACCACACATTTGCTCGAATAAAATGTACTAACTTATTATTTTTTGTTTAAACTTAACGCGACTACGCCTCTTATACAACGTTATAGTGACCCTGCACGCTGATAACGAAATATAAATGACACGGACTGTAAAAAAATGATAGTGGATGGTACGTAACGTAAATTTATTAGTTTATATTTAAAAACACCCTTCTTAGAAGGCGAACAGTAACAAAAAGGCCATCATAAGACAGAAAAGACCCATAGCTTCGGACAAGGCGAAACCCAAGATAGCGTATGAGAACAACTGTTGTTTTAAGCTTGGATTTCTAGCATAACCGATGATGAGAGATCCGAATACTGTTCCAATACCAGCACCTGAAATTTAATTAACAAGAAAACTATATTAACAACTGAAAAAACCAAATGTTTCAAATACTCTTACCTTTACTATATTATACATGCAATTAAACATTATTTCACATAAAACATGAAAATGATAAGCCAAAACGACAATGTTAAATAATTTATTCATGCTCCATTGCCAACATTAGGTTAACAAGCATTCTTTCATGAAAAAATGTTAAAATGAATTGTGAAAACTGAACAAAAACTGCACATTACAACGTTATGTTAAAACAAAAATTACATGCCACCAGCACCCCAACACCTAAATGATGAAAAATTACGTAACCATAAAAATGAATTACTTTATTAGTCTTATAGCTAGCCTCCAATTAACTGACAGTTACATGTAGTGACTGTAATGGTAACCGAGATTAATAAACATACAACTGTCAATTAACTGTTAGAAGTGATAAGGATGGACATTACAAGGCAAACAACATCAAAAATGCAATCATGAGACAAAACAGGCCCATTGCTTCAGATAGTGCAAAACCCAAAATGGCATATGAAAAAATTTGTTGCTTTAATGAAGGATTTCTAGCATAACCAATTATCAGTGCTCCAAATACCATTCCAATTCCTACACCTAAAATGTTCAAGTTAGTGCAAATGAATGTTGGTTATATACTGATCCATGTGATTAAGCCATACAGATAAACGACAAAATAGATATTAAATTACCTGATCCAGCTACTCCTACGGTGGCAGCTCCGGCACCAATGAATTTGGCGGCAGAGTCAATGTCTCTTGAAACGGGACTGGTCTGGATTCCACGAATGGCAGGCATAAGGTTAGCCTAATTTTAATTGAAAAATACGTTTTAATACGTTTCACTTTCAAAAATTATTTTGAAAATTTATTATTTAAGACTATCAGACATCCAAGGAAGTTAGAAATCACTGTTTAATCAAAAACGTTATTAATTATCATCATATTTTTAAATTCTTCTTATTTCCTTATGGTAATTCATTGTATTTGATAATCTTACCTGTTTTTGTTGGTGCTGTTGCACAGTTTGGACCAAAGTTTGACTCTGGCTAACGGCACTGCTCAGTGGCCTAAGGTATTGTTTTGAGTTGTTGAGGATCTGAAAATGTATTTTCACAATTATTAAATCTCGCCATGAACATTGATGAAAAATTTTTCGGTGCACTGTACCATTGTGTAACCATAATCATGTTTTTGGCAAAGGAATTGATTGATAAGAATAGGTCAAAGCACAAAATCAAATGCAAGTGAAATAAAACCTAGGTCTAGGTCATGTAAGATTTATAAGTTTTGATTTGATTCAAATTGCATATAAACCTTAGAAAAAGAACTATTTTAATAGATTTTTTTATTGGAAGTTATGGTTTTTGAACAAATTGAAATGAATATTTGGTTTATGCAAATGTAAAATGTATAGTTACTTAAATCCCTTTACAAAATAATGTTTTTTTAAGTCTTTCTCACAGTTTTAGAAGCTTCAACTACTATTCAATGACTTTGGAACAGATAATGAAAATCTAACAATTACATAATACCCAACTAAAATTCAATGTGACATATGAAAATATACTAAAAATACATTAGCGAGAGGGTTTTTCAGACACGAGATATTTTATATTGAAACCCTAAACATCATTGTCTAATTGTACCATTACATAACTTCTATGCCACATCAAAGGTACATAACCAAGAAAATTACATAATGAAAAATACTGAAATATTACATATTTAATGACTGGGAAATCGTTCCAGTTAAGTATCCCTGTGGAATAGAACGGAATAACCATCCAAAGCTATTATGTAACTTCATACCTAACTTAACCCCAAAACTGGGCGGATGAATAAAAGAAAAATTATACTTACAGCGCTTCTGGCAGCAGGAGCGATCAGTCTGGCTGCGGCGAACATCTTTATTTGAAAATAAATTTCGAATTGGTTTCGAAGAAGGGATCTGGAGCCTAAAAAAAACAGGAGCCACTTTACTCGAAGGAGAACTTGAAGTGAACTGTCAAAAAGGAACCTCTAGTCTAACTAAAGTTCATGATCTACTCGTCGTTACGTAACGAAATGACAAAATTATGAACGATAAATAGGGCTGTAATTTTCGAAAAGGGTTCAATTGGCACAACTGATTAAAATTTCACGTAATTCAAAAAATACGCTTTAACAAATTACAAAATAATATTTGAAATCTTAGAAAATACAATTGAATAATGTTAGTAATGGCCGCCTTTGAGTCGGCGACTCTTATATTATTGAAATTTACCAAAAAATACCGCAATTTACACCTAAATTTGTACCGGTAATTCAAGTAAACCCTTTTCTGAATTTCGAAATCCATTAATTTTTATAGGATGATGTAAATTTAAAAGGAAAACAGTGGATTCAAAATTTGGATCACTCACTTTTTCGCCGACTTACCACGGAACAGTGTCGATAAAAGACGATGCGCAACGAACGATCACAATCGGAATGTGCAATGCGAAAATTCCCAATATTTTTGGTCTGCCCGTTACAACGCAGGCGTCAAGACACTTTTCCTTTTGTGGATCTGCAACGTTGTCAGCGCAAATCAAATTGTTGCAATTCTAAAAAGCTGTGACTATTTTATATGAATCTGGTTTATTATTTGCAATTTTCCTAATAATATATTGCATTTTCGAATTTCTATTTATAACGAATTTCTTAATCTATGCCTAAATTTTAAGAGGTTTTCCAGAGAGGGCGCTCTGTAGGATCTTCTTCTTATTTATATTCATGGCATAAAGTTACAAAAATTCCATTGTATTCGTCTGAAATATCCATTGGTTACTTGTCAACTGTTGACAATAGAAAAAGTAGGTTATGTTGTTTAATTTTGAAAAATTGCTTATCATTTATTTAGTCTAATGTTAAATTTAGATCAATTATTCCATTATTGCCATTGTAGTTTAAAAAACACATTTTTTTCTCGAAATAACCAATTGTCATTGCACAGTATTTTTTTTTCGAAAGTGCATAGTCTAATTTAGATTTACTTTTGTTTTTAGGTAAGTACGAGGATTGTTAAACTGATCCATAAAAATTATTGTAAAATGTCTTTATGAACAAATACCATCACAATTAACCTATTGGTTGTTTCATTCTTTTCACCACTTCACCCTTGTTTGATTCAAGAGATTTCAATTGTTTGTTCCACTGGCCCTAAGACATCTTAGCTATGGGTCAATAGCCCAAAATCTTCCATTTCATTTGTTATAAATTTGCATTTGCCGTGGTTACAACAAACAAAAGGATACGAAATAAAAGCAATCCTGAATATTCTTATCTTAATGAATAATCTTAGCGAAGCTTATTCAGACTTTGCAAGTAAAGAAGGGTTTCAGTTGAACAAGCCTCGTACAACAAAAAAAAGTAAAAGTGCATAATTACTTGTGGTTATTTGCTTATAGTTCAAATTTAACGGTAATTTACTACGGGTTTAAAACTGAAGCTAGGAGATTTTCAAACAAAGGTACATTAACAATCTACTGATGGGGAACGCGGATTCGACAATGTGGAGCGCAACATACTTATCCATTAAAAATAAGCACGATTGTGCCTTTAAGGCTATTGAAGGAGCAATTACGCTGGAAGAACAAGAAAAACCTCGTGAAGTGAGAAAACGAGAATTAGTTCTTAAGTTTTCATTTCAAAAACATTTTTGTAACACTAGGCAATAGAGAAATATAAAGAAGGTATTCGGTTAATAGATGAAGCGTTACGAATACAAGTGCAACAGCCTGAACATCCAGACGCTACATGGGACAAAGCTTGTACAATGATTCAAAAATTAAAAAAGACTCGTGCAGAAGTACTCACTCGAATTAACTGTGTACAGACTGCTCCTGGATCTTCAACATCTTCGGATGAACCGCCATCCTATGAAGAAGCAATGAGTTCTTCAGGAGGTAAACTACTACAGTAATTTAAAGAAATTAATTATTGATTATACGTATTTTTGTTTAAAGATGAAAGTACTGAAGTTGAACCAGTTACTTACAGAGATTTAGCAACAGCACTACAACAGCTTAGTGTAGATCCTAATCAGCAGATCAACGAAGAGCTGGTTTATAGTCATCCCGGTGTCAGGCTGTATTTTATATCACCAAGTGGACAAGTTTTATCTACAAGAGAACCACAATTGCTAAAAATATCATTGGTTCAAGGTATAAAAGTTTAATTTAATCCACTCGTTGAAGATTTACATCATTTTTGTAGGTGATCAGCCAAATACCCCTAGAGCAATATTACAAATTGGTACCTGGATTTATCCACTAGTACCAGGAGTCTCGCCTTGTTATAGAACTGATTATGGAGCTTTTATCTTGCCAGATGTGTACTCTGATATTCCAGGTCTATATTTTTTGTGTTCATTTAACTTTATATGATAATCATGTTTGGTTTAGGTTCATCTGTTGGAATTATTTTACCATCAGATGCAGATGCAGACGTATTTGAACTTTTAGAGAGTATTTTGCATGGAATTGTAACTCAAGAGACTGAAAAAGAAATCTATGATGAAAAACGAAAACGGAAAAATGAACCTTTACCAGTTGAAGACACTAGTGAAAGAATGTCTAGAAAAATAGTGAATGGTAAATATTGATTTTAGAATCGACATATATCTAAGTGTAACCCATTTATTGTAATTATATTGACAGGCGCATGGACTTTATCCCAAGGAATTATTAAAGGAGCCATAAAGGCTGGAGAATTATTAAACAGAGGTACTCCAAAGTTAATTGATAGTTTGGCTCCTGCTGAGCAGCCTGTCGAAGTATCTGAATCCGTTATTAAAGGAGTAAAAATTGCTGAAACTGCTACATCCAAAGCTGTTCAAGTAACAGGATTTGTTGGTCTGTTATGGTACTGTAACATTTTCCATATTGTTTTCATATCATAAATTTTAGCTGAAAAAGTAGGAGAGGGTACAGTGCGTTTAGGTCAATTTCTTGCCCCTCATATTCAGAAACAAGGAACAAAACTTTTGGCTTCAGGTTTTCATATGTCTGAACGTGATGCTTCTGAAAAAATGAAAAGTGTCTTAACTATAGCAGCAGGAGCTGTGGAAGGATTTTCAACAGTTTATCGGTAATGGAGTAAACTTTTCTAAGAAAATATTTTTTTTATTTCTCGTTGAATGTGTTTTAGAGGATTAGAGACATCAGCTGGTATACTAGGACGAAATTTGAAAGATAACACAGTTAAAGTGGTAGAACATAAGTAATTTTTTATTTTAACATTTTTATTGAAATTTCTAGAATTAAATACATTTTTAGATGGGGCCCTCATTGTGCGACTGCTACTGAATCTTCTCTAAGTACAGTTGGAAATGTCTATAGTACTTATGAAAATGCTAAAATTTTAAAACCAAAAGGTCTCATTAAAAGTACAGCTAAAGGAGCTGGTAAGTGTTAATTTTGATAAAAAGCTATGGCAATATATGTATTCAGAATGTTCCTTATTGTCACAGCCATACTGAAGGAGGCAATTCCTTGGCATATTTCATACCTCAAAGTTCATATAAACATGTATCCTAAGTAGTTTAGTTTTCAAGATACGGGATGTCAAAGTTGGAAAAATAAATCACATATTCTTCGAAATCTTTCGATCGCTTCCAGCTACTCTGGCGAAATTTTTTTATCCGGGGTTTTTTAGGGTGAGAAATTCAAATTTATCAATTATTTAGTTGTATCTTGTAGATGGGGTCACAAGGGACTATTTGGACACATTTAAACCACTATATTTTTTTTTGCTACACTGTATGTCGTTTTAGTATGGAAAGATATTTTTCCCTGTCTTTTCTGCTTAAAAAAGGTTTATCGTATTGAAACAGCTATAATTAAGGGATTCCCAGAAAATAGCATCTAAAATTTATAATGCATACAAATTATTACAGTAAAGACAGAAGCTATTGTTAGGTCTGAAATTTTTTTTTTGATTTGCAGACTATTTTGACTTTAAATTAATATTGTTTTTAATCTTTGAAGTGTTATTTCTTTGTTTTTATGGATCAAAAATTAAGACAAGTCAGAAAAGTGATTTTGGCTCTTAGAAAATTTGTAGGCATTATTAGCTTTAGATGCTTTTTTTTCGGAAAACGTTGCTTCTAGCGACTTCAATAAAGTATAACTTCTTTAAGGAAGTGTGGAGAAAAAGATTTTTTCATACTAAAATTATATATTGTGTAGCACAAAAAAGTTATTGCAGTTTAAATGTGTCCAAATAGTCACTTGTGGCGCCATTTACAAAATACAACTAAATAATTGATAAATTTGAATTTCTCATCATCAAAAATTTTGGATGCAATATTTTGTGAGAGTAGCTGGAAGCGATTGAAAGATATCGAAGAATATGCGGTTTATTTTTTCAACCTTGACACCCTGTATTCTGAAAACTAAACTACGTAAGGCACATGTTTATATGAACATTGAGGAATGAAATAAGCTAAGGAATTGCCTCTCTTCAGTATGACTATGATATTAAGGGAACATAAATTTGCATGAACTAATATTCATAAATACATAAAGTGATATTGTATTCTTAAAATTAGTTCTTGCCAGTGATATGAATGGTAAGTTTTAGTCACGTATTTTAAATCATAAAGTCTATATGTGGTAATGCTAAACATGTGTAATTGCACATTGTCTTGCAAAATCAAATATCCTTTGGATACCACACTCAGTTTCTTTTTTACTATTTTTGGGATAACTCTCTCAATAATGTTGGGTCATGCAATTGGTGCACTAACGTCATATTGACGTCGGTTCAAAGGCGCTGTAATCAATTGATGACAATTAATATGATTACTTCTGTGTCTTCGAAACTAATGCGAATCGATAATTCCTTTTACCCAAAATGAACAGTAAACAGTGGATTTTTCGGAATTACAGAATGTTGAACCTCCATTAAGTTAAGAGGGTACAGTCAAAGGTTAATGGAGAACATTATTATTGAAAAACACTTTATCGTGATTTTAATTGTAACCGGTTTGTTCTAGTGCACAATTCAAAAGCACATGGGCCAAAGAGAATGTATCCTGAAATACCTAATCAGCTACAGGCAGGACCATCTTTTCAAGCACGTCACTATCCAGTCGAAAAAATAGAAAAACCACCAAGGAAAAGGAGTAACCAAGGCGAGTCAATCAAAAAAAGTGATGACGATGATAGTGAAGATGAAAAACCAATCAAGAAGTAATCTAGAATCCATTAATTTTGCACGTGATGTAGTATGTCTACGTTTAAAGGATCAAAGTTTCCAAACCTTTGGTTGCCATTTTATTTGGTGTTTGGGTTTCTTAAAATTTGTTCAACAGTGAGTTAAGTAACAGTATTTTGTGGATTGTCAATTATTAATTATCATTTAAACCCTATTGGCTTAATTACTAGACCTGTCTCATTCAGTTTTCATGTTTGCTTAGCAATTTTGAGGCATACTTTCAATAAAATTGTTCGCGTACTTTTGCGGTAAAGTTCTCCAAAGTGTTTCAATTTATCGCAATTGTTGCAACGTATCTAAATAACCTTTTGTTGAAATCTTATACTTATCACAACACGTTTTCTAAAGTTCTTATTTGACGATTGTTGTTGTTAATCTGTACTAACTACATATCGTTGATGGTTGTTTATGTGTCTAAAATTCTGCTTTAACAAATTTTATTCCTGATTTCAAATTCTTCAATTGTTAGCAGCCATTGTAGATATCATTTTTGGAATTTTTAGATGCGCGAAAAGTAAGACTACTTTATATCGCAGCGTTCTTTTTAAAAATATGTATTTTTCTAAAAAAATTGGATTAAAATTAAAATTTTTACTTTAGTGGTATGCACAGTAGTCAACTTGAAGAAAAGCGTGTTTCCTTTTTGAAATAAAGGCTACAAGCGAGAATCTTCTACTTGATTCACTGTAAATAAAATGTTATAAATCAACTTCTTCAATAATTACTTCAATTTTTGATACTCTTTTTCTATTTTCTTTTCAACTCCACCTGTTGTTAAAATTGTTATTTGAGAATTATGTTTATATATTTGCGTATGTAAGTATATAGAAAAAATTCTAAAATATGTACTACGTACTTTATTCAAAATTGAATATTACCAACTGGTTCTCTAAAACAATATTAGTGTTAATTTATATATTGTCTTGATATTTGTATGTTTTCTTCTTGCCTTATGAGTTTATTTTTTAGGTAAATTACTCTGTCTGAATCTCTGAAAGAATGTCTTTTTTTGTTCTTTCAAACTTTGATTTTGATATATTTTTGGGTGATCGGTGTTATATTATTTACAAAGTTAATTGATTTTTACGATATTATATACATATATATTTTCTTTTTGGGTTTATCTTGTGTTACGTATATTATGAAATGAACCTGCTTATGCAATAAAGAACTCACATTGTATGTTTTCAACGACGCCTCAATAAGGAACGAACGTTGCGACGCTTGGTTTCTTATTGCATAATATGATTCGAGTTATTGTTGTGGGAATATTACTGAGGAAGTCTGTGATAATATATGTACAATTTTTAAATAAATGTTTCTTTTTAAATTCCATAGTTACTTTTACTCGTTGAGTCTCTCATCCTACTCTTTCACCCTAGTTTCTTAGTCTTTCAATTCATACCTTACCAACCATGTTTATCAGTTATAATTATCTCCCCTCCCAAAATAAAATTAATGATCAAATCCAATACACCCTAAGAACAAGGTATATTTTTACGGTCGAGGAAAAAGCGCCAGACATAAATAACCATTAAACTGGCCCTCAAAATGCGAGACCCTTAGATCTTGCCAAGGGAACAAAATCCTTCCCCTTTTCCTTATTATTTCTACCCAATTCCATTATCCTGGAGCATCTCACGAATTTCCCTGTAAAATAGTCGATTTGGCAAACAGTCACAATAGAAGCAGGACTTGAAAATGGAAAGATTTCGTGCAGTGGAAATAGATCTCGTTGTCACAAATATGGTACTCGTAAAGTTGCAATTTTGGGGTATTAGGTAGTGCGTATTGGGGTTGTTTTTTATGAAGTTAATCAAGTTTCTGGTTACCCCCTACACGGTTTGTATTCTTTTCAAGGGGTTCTGAAGAGCTTGAGTGTGAAAATTGAATTTTTTGTTGAAATAATGGAAATGTCATATATTTTTGTGTTATGCTAGACCAGGGACTTTTTCTAATAGTAGTCTTTACTTTGTCTGATTAATCGATTTACGGAATGATACCCCCCAACACGTACACATACTGGAAACGTTCGAATCTTTGATCCCTCTTTGTCGAATCAAAGAACGAAGCAGATTTCTCAGCTCTCCCAATCCACAAATATCACGGCTTAATAGAAAATAATCCCCTTGAGTAGAGAAGAATCGAGTCGGTCCTTTTTTTGTCATGCTGACGTTATACGGGAGAGTAAAGTATATACGTATCGACCGAAACGACGCCATCGTGAGCTTCAACCTCACTTGGGGCACTCCCCGTTTTGTCTTTTCAGGGGAGAGGTCGGGGCGTCGCAATACTTTGCCTTGACTTGTTGGATTCCGACACACTTCTCTTGGTGTCATAACGTATTATTACTGTTTGTCAAATCTACAAGCATAGAATATATTTATGCAAGTATTACTTTAGTTTAATTTATAGAAATATGTAGAATTTTCACTAACCTATCCACAATCTAATAAATTAATCTTAAATTTAAAGATTTTTGTTGAAAACTTCAAAATATTTTCAGATTCTAGAATCGCTTACTGGATTTTATTATTTTTTTGTTTACTTTTTCATACATTTTATTTGAAAAAAATGATATTCCGTTATCCAAATGTTGCCTCTAGCTCCTCCTGCAACTCGCACCCTCATCTTATGCTTTCAGCCACGGAGGAGCCTTCAATTCAAACGTCGTTTTCATCAGGAAACGTCTCATTTCTATTCTCGGCGCGTCCTTGTTCTCAAAATTTGAAAGGAGCCTGATGTTGGATTGATTAAAGTAAAAAAAAGCTCTCGCTCTTTCTATACGATTCAAAGTTTTTGTGTGTTTGTACATTTGACGCTGAAAGATGCAGACATTTTTTATGATGTTCTCACAGAATTAAAATAGTTTAATATAAAATCAGAAGAAAAGGTAGTACAGTTAAAGTAGATGTCAAAGTTCTAATTACCGTTGACATCCTGCAATTAGAGATTGATAATATAAAATTTTAAACAGTCAGAATAAAATTTTCGAACGCGTAAATTATTCTTGAGTTTAGGAAACAAATTGAGTGAATAATGGGGTTGTTCCATCAATTCGAACTCCTAATATCAAAAGTTATTGTACATTGATATTATTATTTCCTTATTACCATTCATAATCACCATGAATTGTTGTAAGGATATCTATTTGGTCCTTCAAATATAGAAGACCAATAAGTGATATCACTATGTTACTTGAGACTTAGCGATATTCTCCATTAACTCGCTGTGATATTTGCAAAGGAACCAATCAAAACCTATAAAAATAATACCGAAGAGATGTAACATTTTCTTGAACTCATATTGAGTTACATCTAAATTATGAGCTCTAATACGCTCACAGTTCACCATTTCAATATGATGACAATTTTGGGTCGTGAAAAATAACAGAAAAACGAGCAAATTATTCAGACGAATATCATTTCGTGCAGTTGGATAAGTTTTTTCTGAGCTAGGGATTTTGGAACCTCATAAAATATTAAATTTACAGAAAAGGGAAGGACTATTTCAAAATAAAAGTGACGAACCGGAAAAACACTCTATTGAAAACACTTTTTCTCTTTCTTTTCCTTTTACAATGCTTGTGAGCATGGCCATTCTTTAAAATTCGGTAATAAATATGACAAAACAATAAATGCCCGATTTGTTTCCCATGTTTCTGGCTATCTTTTAACAAAGAAAATAATCTGTATCAGGCAATGTTTTGTATTGATTTTTATCATTTACGAATACTCAATTACATACTTGTCCACATGGACTTTCAATAAAGTACAGTCCTCTCGGAAAAACGGATTTCCAGTTTTTCCATGGCATTAATATAGTTTTCTAAAATCTATTAAGGGCAAGTAAAAACGTCCGGTCTAATTGACTTATGTCCTTCCATCCTGTCATGTAACCGGGTCGTAACTCTCAACTCCTCTCACACCATCCCGATCCCGATTCCCTGATCCCACAATAAAGCGTTTGCCATTCCGATTGCGACCGGATTCACCCGAAGGTGGACCATCGGAAGCCATATTGATTACGATTAAGGGGAGGTATAGGAGCGGGGTTAAGTACAGTGGATGGTTTATTAGTTAAGAATGAATATTCTTTGCCAAGTTGTGCATAAAATCCAGAAAATTGGATTAATATATCTCTACATTTTAGATGGAAAGAGAAATGAATGTCTCCATTAAAAAAGATCATTTTACTTTAACCAATAAAAATGCTAGTCACATAAAAGAATCCACCAACAAATGGAATAACGGGATTTGGCAACGTTGTATTCACTTTTGAAGGGGTAAATTCGTAGAGAACAGTTTGTGGAGGGGATCAAAGCAAGCGAGACACGTGATGTAACAACGCTGATGTAACGATGCCGCTCTACTGTTTGGAGGAATGGTGGGAGGGCAGAAATGACAATTTGGAGTGATAAGGGAGGGATTTTCACGGAGTAAATTGGGAGTTTCGGGGGTCGCCTATCTTAAGGGTGGTTGCCTTTTTGACAAAATTACATTTTGAAATGCACTGCTAATTTGCACTTTCATTCCTTTTAATTCACTCAAATACAGGTATAAATGCTCCATTTCTATTGGATTCTCTAATGTATTGCAAGCTTGTTGAATTTGGGTTGAAAAAATAATAAAATGTCTCATTAGGTGGAATGAAGTTTTTGAATTTTTCTGGTCAGCCACCCTTAATAATCAAAAAAGTGTTTTCACAGTTCTGGTGAAAAGGGGCACACAGTAAAGTAGGTAATAAGTCAGATAGAATGAATATGTCAATTTATTATTAGGAATGGGCTCTTTTTAACTAAGCGAAATCTGTTGATAGAAAGAAAGTAAAGATGTGGGAGGGTCGTTAATCATCAGTAATATCTAACTGTGTGGGTTTACTAGGTTATACCATTATCACCCGTAATATTAGTAAATCGATTTTTACAGGATTCAATGAATACAATATATTAAATGGATCGATACTTCATTTAAACTAATGAGACTTGTTCTCTTAGCAACTGAAATGAAATATGTTTTAAATACATTAAAGTTTGACAGCTACTGCGTATTTCTTGAATGTTTCACAAGGCGAATTGACTGGTGACCGTCCTTTTAGTAAAATCGGTATTTCCTTTTGGCTAAAACGTTTGTTCATTTTCAGGGGAAAAACAGATAATGTGCGCCAGAAAGGGATGGAAACCTTAGCGAAGCAGCGCACGAAGTGAAGACCGAAAATAGAATACCTAAGAAGGAGACAATGAGAATAGAGAAAAATGTTCGAAATTCAGGAGGGGACATTTCCAGAAAAGAAAAACGGCATCCGGGGGAGGTCAGCGTGTGGAAAATTGTTCACGTTATTTTGGTATCAAATAAATATTTTTTGTCTTTCTAATGATTGAATGAACAATTTAGGTGAGGTATACATTGGAATTAATTTTGTATTTACATTTCACGTTCCCCGTGAAATTATTTGCTTTATGCGGCTGATTTAAACATTTCCAGATCTTTAATGGTGTTATAAAGAGCTGTAAAGAGGTAGACACCCTTGGATGTTAACTAATCAAAATTACTAGTTTTACCTGCAGAATTTAAATTGTTTCAGTTTCATTACTAAGAACTCTTTTCCAGGATATATTTTGATTCGGAATATGATTCTAAGGGCACTTCATATGTATCCTTAAGGTAGAAAAACTTCATATCCGATGTTCCAAATTTCTCACTGATGCACTGGCGACAGATGGGGCCTTAGAGACTGAACGGAAATTGTGATAGAGGCATGGCACAGTAGCATTTAGAAAATAGATAACAACTTGGAGAGTTAGAGGTGACTGATTTTTGGAGCAACAAAATTTTAAAAGATGATCAATAAAAATGTATAAGGCTTTTCATAAAATTTACAATACATATTTCTTTTTTTTTTGGAAAACAAACTTTGTAACTATATTGAAGTTATACATATAAAAGAAGATATATGTATAGTATATTTTCGGCAGCCCACCGAAATGTTAACACACAGCATTTCCAGGCTTAGGTGAAGAACTCCTCGATTTTATTTTGGAGCGAGGCACACTTTTCATATTTGCAATTCCATAGCCTTAACCCTTAACCGTGGGTGACTTTCAGCACCGAAATATTAAATGGAATGACGTATCAAGTGATATGTTATTTTAAAGAATATTAAACCTTTTTTTCAAATTGACGAGTTGTTTACGAGGAATCCCGTTAGAAAGCTACCAAGGACTTTGGTTTATCAAATGTCGAAAACTACCACTTAAATTACACCAATTTCCATAAGCACTGCTCAAAATAGTTTCTGACATTTTCTAACATTGCTGGTTTAATTTGATTGCATTAGTGAATGATTCATTGTCAAAAATATTGTAATGATTCGAACTGCGTTGCGTACATTTTTGTTTTTAAATGTCACCATAGGAATAAGTTGAACGGAGACAAATTTGGTATATGTGCAGGCCACTTAATGTAGATTTTTCCAATCCATCGTTTAGGCCAAATGTCATCTAAGAATTGCCTTACGGTCAATATACATATAATGTGAAGGAATACTATCTTTGCTGAAAGATTAGATTGCCTTCATTACAACGTTCATTTTCTTCGATTATGTCTGTAACAGCTGGATTAATTGTGATTTTCAACAAATATAAACTCATTTCGCTATTCATATTTCTATGTTAAAGTAAAGATTCAACAATACGATTCCCCAAAAATTCTTTTATACCCATTTAGTTTTTCTGTGTGGTATATTTTCGTAGAATATTTACGGATTACTGTCAGACCAATATCGATAGTAATGCCGGTTGACATTGTCATCAAGAAAAAGAACATTCATTAAAAAAATCAGATGTTAAAAAGAGAATTCTGGTCAGTTTTGCTTCGTCTACTTATGATATCACAAAAATCCAAACAGCAGTCATTATCATCTCCATTCAACTGCTGAGGTAAAGAGATTTCGTAGTTATGAAATTTATACAGAGGGTTATCGAAATGTCTGCGGATATTTAAACCAGAAAATCTCGACAATTTCCTAAGTATGCGAAAATTTTTGTTTCACAAAAATCATTTTAATAAGGCAACCTTTTGAAAATTGTTTATAAAATTGTGATACATTACTGACTTGGAACCCACTAATCAATACCGACAGTGAGATAGTTTTTTAATTTCATCCTGTTACCATATAGTTTAGGTGCGAAAAGTCCCAATTGAAATCCATAATATACCAATGGACCAATTGATCAGTTAGTATTGTTACGAATTGATTGATTATTATTGTTATTTACCTTATTCCGAGAAATTGTTGCTTATTTATATTTAATTATGTCACTTGTCAATACGTAAGGATTCTAGTTAGTATGAAATCGTTCCCGAAGATTGACACTCGGCATTATTCGTTATTTTGCATTGAACATAATTAAAATGGCAGACTTTTCAAACGAGTTAACGAATATTGTAATGTCTTGTACTTCAGTTCATGAAAATGCTAACTAAGATCGTATACTTTTTGAAGAATGTTTTGAAAATCGCCGTGTACCAACCAAACGTGCGTTTTTATCCGTTGTGCGAAATTTAGTGACACCAGTAGTTTTTCTAAACTAATGACAAATGCCGAACTATTTGAATGTTGAGAAGAGTTCATATTTGTATTGGAAATAACGGTAGGTATTTTGAATATTTCTTAAGACAAATATATTTTATATTGTGTGGCCAAATCGATTTGAAATCATTTTGTGGATTCAAATTTAATATTCAATTTGAAAAATAGTTGATCGAACATTCAAGTCGATTTCCAAAAATACCTGTTTTTGGGTAAATTTTAATTTGCAATTCTCTTTGAATCTTGCATTAAAATGTAGTAAATATTTTGGAACTTTGTGTCAACGTGGCAACGTTGCACAAATATGTGATATCTAACCAGGGTTACCAGATGGTGATCGTTTTTCTCTTTCCAACATCGATAATTGCATATGCTCATCCTTGTCTTTTGATGATTTTTTGACAGATTCTGGCAACTCAGTGTCTAACTACGCGATGATGACAGCTGGTTCCTAAACGCCAAAACAAGGGCAAAAAAATTGTTTTTTCGATTTTTTTTGAAAACATAAGAAACGCATCCGCATATCATCAACTTTCATCAGTTAAAATATTCGTATATATTTCGATAATACCCTATATGTTTTAAATATTCTTTGAATGGCAGTACATAAAACACCTAAAATATCAGATACTTTTCGTGAACTTACAGAAGGGACTATTGCAATATGACCGACAATCGTCTTCCACTGTTTCCTTATTTCTCATAGGATTTTCTTATTTCATTTTCTACTTTAAACTGACCCGGTTTCACTTAATTTCGCCATTAGATGAAGTCTATAATTTGAAGATAAATGTTTATCTGGATATCTTTCTTTGAATAATTAAACTGCAGCTCTGCTATTATTATGAATATTACTTTTTAAGAGAAGAAGTTTTTTTCTGAAATGATATAGGGGCATTTTTAACTTTTAATAAACCAAAAGCTTTGATAGATAGTTGTTCTGCTTCGAACTTTCTGACGTTATTCTTCATAAACATCCCATTCAAATTTAAAAACCTAGGTGTAGTTGAGAAAAGAATTTTGCCCTTTAAAATGACATATTACTCGTTACCATATTCTATTTAAGATTTCAGTGCTGAAAGTCACTCTCGCTTAGAAGTTGGAAGTATGGAATTGGAAATAGTAAAAAAAATGTCCCCCTCTCAAATAAAATCAACGGATCCGAGCGTTTTTCATTTATTTCGCCATAGCTGAGAAATATCGGATGGTAGGTTTTCGGTCGATCACCCTGTATTTTGACATAAACAGCTTTATACATATAGGACGCTCCTACTGGAATCCTTCGCTAGTTTTTAGTTGAATGAAAGATGGCGCTAGTTGATCTTTCCTCGTTAGATACGACTTTTTAAATACAGGGTGTCAGCTGGTATTGCCAGTACAAAAGAGTCAACTTAGAATAAATGAAAATCAAATAATAAAAAAGTTATAGATCCTAAAGTTTATGGGTCTATGAATGTTTTTGCTCCCCGTCGGTACTTTTGCAATAAAATAATATTATGGATTATTACGTGGACGTAGTATTATATCAAGCGGGATTTGACCAATGATGGTAGTAGCATCGAGTTGTAAATTTTCAATTAATTAGTCGAAATTACACGCTTGTAATTATGCAGCTGATGAACAATAGGATATCGCCAGTGCATCGGACATTGGCTAATGTATGTTCTGGTGTCCTCGGGTGATTCAATATAGGCACATAATTGCATATGGAATATTACACTCAAACGACAGAGGCCAATATAGTTAAGTTGTTTCCAAAAATTTCGAATCGTTCATGTAATTAATGTACATTTTATCGAAGGAATAGTTAACGATAATTGATTCTTCGTATTTTAAAGATAGATTAGTAGTAATTCATAGGCCGTGGATCTAAAAATAATTTCCGTATTCGAACGCTCTTTTCTTAATTTATACGTTCCAGAGGTTAAATCTGGAAATGTAAGCGGACCGAACATAAACAAATAGCAAAATGTTGCTCGTGTAACGATTCACTTGCATTTAATTTTACTTTTTTATTTATTAATAAATATGGCGTTTGTATTTCACAGATATAACTGGATCAGGACGTATAATTTTTGTGAATGACTGTCGATACGTTTACATTTAGTAATTACGAAAAAAAAACAAATAGATAAGTTTTTTTGTCCACGTTTTCCACGGTATAAGTACTTTGAATTGTTTCGGAGAATATTGGTTTATTGATTGACATTAAAAAATTGAAATTCGAAAAAGTTTCTTCTTGAAAAGGTAAGAAAGAAGTAGGAAGAATCAGTTTACGGCATTCCAGTTGACATCAAAACAAAAACAACCAATTGAATTGACGTTATTGGAAAACTGGAAAACGAAAAATGATAAATTTAAATAAAAAAGACACTTTCTAAGCATAATTTTCATGCCTGAATGATGTCTAATACGTAATTTTAATAAACAATTCTAAGCAGTTTTCGAAAGAACTCCAATTAGTTTCT
Organism: Hypothenemus hampei; assembly: GCA_013372445.1. NCBI lineage: Eukaryota > Metazoa > Arthropoda > Insecta > Coleoptera > Curculionidae > Hypothenemus > Hypothenemus hampei. The sequence goes on along the minus strand of JABRWK010000013.1, from coordinate 657,296 downwards.
GAAAATACAACTATAAAAATGTGTATCTTAAAGACTGATTTTTTTGCTATTGGTCAAAGTTGAATGCAGAGAAAACAGAATGAAGCTAAACATTGATTTTTTGATTATCAAAAATGGTTTTTTGTAAAATTTACCGATTTTTAAAACGGATTATCTTGAATACCCAATGAATCGTTATTTCTATCATCAAATATCTTAGAAGTAGACAAAATTTGACAATTCTTTCGACCGTTTAGGCATCCAAAATTTACATTGATAATTAATCAATTACCTTAGAACTCCAACAAATTAATCTATAGGTATTACTCAATATTTTTTACGAATGTTAATTCTTAACTACGCATTTTGAATGGCCCCCGTGTAAATGGTTTATGTGTCCAAAAACAATGACTTTCTGTTCCAAATTGCCTTTATTCTCCGTTAAGAAAAACATGTTTACAAATGTTTAATTCAGAGAAAAAGTAATGTACCATTGACAGCGACAAATATCGAAATTTGAATGGGGCGTCAACGAAACCGATTCCAAAATGAAAACAAATCGAAACACGCAATTTTGATCGGAATAATACGATTAATGCGTTTTCATGATTCGAAATGAAACATGTAGCTTATTATAATCAATGTTTCAAATACAATGAGTGGACGAAGATAGAGGATGATGGAGCCACCACCACCACCACCACCACCGCCTCTTCCAGCACCACCCAAATCAATACTGCTTTTCCGCCGATGCGCTTCTACTACAAGGGCAAAACTACAAGTTCAATTTCCATTACAAAGAATTTTTGTTTGAAAAATAATATATATTATTCACCCACATCCATCTCACAATGTTTTTACATATGTATAGTATACAGTATACATGTTTTTACTTTTACATATTGTATAGATGGAAATTTTATATTTTAATAGTGAAAGCGCATTGTCTAATCAGGTTCCCGACCTCGCGCGCTCCATTCCCGTCTCAAAGCAAAAGAAAAAATCGGAGGCCCCGCGCTTTTCTGGAAATTTGCCGCTATGCAAATGTAATAAGTCTAAAAGCCCCCGCTCGTTTCTAATCTCGAATTCAGCACGCGTACGAGACTATAACATTTCACTGGTCTCGGGGAAAACTTCAATATTATAAAGGCGAAAAAATGGCGTTTCGATTCGGTTTTTTCAACGCCCTCTCGGTTGTCGAAAACTGAGGTTTTCTCGGAATCATTGCAATGGCTTGCCATGATATTTTAGGCCATCGCATCGATTTATTTTATTATTTAAAGGCTAACATGATTTGTACGATAAACCAATTAGAATTTTCTATTAGATTTTATTTACTAGATATCGAGTGTCTTTTGTTATTTTCTGCAAATTTGGAAAAATCAAGAATGATCTTGAAAATAGATAAAAGAGAATCAATCATTATTAAAACTTTAATTAAGTTACGTTTATGAAGAAGTTACGGGATTCCTAATGCTGAAACTCAAACAAATTCGATGTGATCACGCCATATAACCTGCACTAAGCCATTTAATTAAAGACTTTTTTAACAAATTTATATCTCTTCTTTACTAAATATATACGAGGGGTTGTTGATATGTATGTTAGATTTCACTATTTAGACGATAACAAAATAATAGCAGTTCCATGACAACAAAATGTATTAAAAGTTTCACATTAAAAGGTATAAATATTTCTAAATTAGTCTTAAGTACGATTTTCGCAAATATACTGACTACCCTCCATGGTGAATTCCCTTCTAATTCCATTGTCATCACTTATTTCCTTTAAAAGAGATTTTCCATTTAAGATAACAAGAGACTCTGACCAATTTCAGTGTTCCACCTTCAGAAAATCTCGATTTGAGGTTTTGATATAGTCAGATTGTCAAATTGGACTAAAATGTATAGCTATGTCTATGTATTTATGAGTCTATGTTGATTTGTGCATGAAAAAACTTATTGAGAAATGGATTCCTAAATACTTAAACATACTAAATAGATCAAAAAAGAGTATAAGTGTCCTCAATCTATGTTAGAGTTCAAAGTGATTAGCAATTATTAAAATAGTGAAAAAGCTATATATATATATATATACATAAGGCCATATTATGAAGAATCAATTAACGTCAATAATTTAATATAAGATTGGATGCAATATGAGAATTGCTGTTGTAATAGCTCCTATTCCAAATGGCTTATTGTTTAATGCATAATTTATTAGAATTAAATTATTACGTCCTCTAAAGCTGCGCTAATTTCACCTTTGGAATAATTACATTAACTGAAAATTATGCGTATACTAATATAATTTTTCGTTGAATTTAAATTTATTTGTAGATATATAATTGATGAATATCATTCAGGGTCTCCAAAATATGTCATTACTACAGAAGTCATTGACAAATTTAACAATACGGTATTAAACTAACTTTTTTCAATAAAAGCTTGTGAGATAGTTGAGTTTTTATGAATAGTCCAGTTTCTATCAGTTCCATATGAACGAATTGTCAATATTTTATGCTATGAATTAGGTATGGATAGTATCTTTACGGCAACGAGTGGTTTCAGGTCGGATGCAGCGAGTAACATCAGCTAAAATAAGTACATGGGATTCACATTTGATATTTTTACTTTTAGTTTTATTCTTTTTTATTGTTAGACAAGTTATGAAATAGAGGAAAAATGACTTTTTCAAGATTAACTATTAACTTCTTCCATAGAAACTCGTCGTTAACAAAACAAAGCACAAAGAATCATATTTCAAAATGACAGGTTTTGAGATAGTCTTTGTAGCTAGGAATTATTTTGAAGTTAATTTGTATTCACTTTCATTACTACTACTGTCATTACTACTATACTATATTCAAGGAAACTGAAAATATAATACTCATTTTCAATAAGACATTCAATTCACCTTCAAGTTTATACAAGAAATAAATTGGAGAATGGAGGATATAAAGGCGGAACGCGGGTGGAGTACGAGCGGCGACTTCGTGCCCCAAAGGAGTAACTCCGTCGGAGGCGGTTAATGGCCACACTGCATTACCGAATAACTTCGCTTGCGTCCTGGAACTCTCTCACTCTCTTCCAACTCTCGACTCCCTTGAACTTCGGACCGTTATTCGACAAACAAAAGAGAATTAGAGATGTATCGCTGTGACAAATAAACTTTATTTAAAATAAATGATAATGTTTGAGTCGTGTTCTGTTATGTTTCCTTTATAACCACTGTGCAACATTAATACATTAACGTAAATGGAAAGTTTTATCCAGCCCTCGTGGCTAACTGTCTAGTAACCTCAACAGATTTAATCATGACATTTAAAATCTCACAAAATCTCGATGAAAATATCAAATTAATCAGCTAAAAATAAATTAAGCACTGGCTTAACAAACGTGTCCTCCAGATAAAGTTTGGGGTTAAACGTGTGGTAAAATAAAGGGCGGGCGAAGAGCTAACAACACGCTGATAAGTATCGATACAAAAGTAATATCTTTAAAACAGTGGCGTCCCGATAGTGTTTAAGTAAAGTAATTGAGAGATTGATATTAATTAAAACAATTATAATTTATGAAAATTTTAATATTTATTTATTTTATCATTNTATATATATATATATATACATAAGGCCATATTATGAAGAATCAATTAACGTCAATAATTTAATATAAGATTGGATGCAATATGAGAATTGCTGTTGTAATAGCTCCTATTCCAAATGGCTTATTGTTTAATGCATAATTTATTAGAATTAAATTATTACGTCCTCTAAAGCTGCGCTAATTTCACCTTTGGAATAATTACATTAACTGAAAATTATGCGTATACTAATATAATTTTTCGTTGAATTTAAATTTATTTGTAGATATATAATTGATGAATATCATTCAGGGTCTCCAAAATATGTCATTACTACAGAAGTCATTGACAAATTTAACAATACGGTATTAAACTAACTTTTTTCAATAAAAGCTTGTGAGATAGTTGAGTTTTTATGAATAGTCCAGTTTCTATCAGTTCCATATGAACGAATTGTCAATATTTTATGCTATGAATTAGGTATGGATAGTATCTTTACGGCAACGAGTGGTTTCAGGTCGGATGCAGCGAGTAACATCAGCTAAAATAAGTACATGGGATTCACATTTGATATTTTTACTTTTAGTTTTATTCTTTTTTATTGTTAGACAAGTTATGAAATAGAGGAAAAATGACTTTTTCAAGATTAACTATTAACTTCTTCCATAGAAACTCGTCGTTAACAAAACAAAGCACAAAGAATCATATTTCAAAATGACAGGTTTTGAGATAGTCTTTGTAGCTAGGAATTATTTTGAAGTTAATTTGTATTCACTTTCATTACTACTACTGTCATTACTACTATACTATATTCAAGGAAACTGAAAATATAATACTCATTTTCAATAAGACATTCAATTCACCTTCAAGTTTATACAAGAAATAAATTGGAGAATGGAGGATATAAAGGCGGAACGCGGGTGGAGTACGAGCGGCGACTTCGTGCCCCAAAGGAGTAACTCCGTCGGAGGCGGTTAATGGCCACACTGCATTACCGAATAACTTCGCTTGCGTCCTGGAACTCTCTCACTCTCTTCCAACTCTCGACTCCCTTGAACTTCGGACCGTTATTCGACAAACAAAAGAGAATTAGAGATGTATCGCTGTGACAAATAAACTTTATTTAAAATAAATGATAATGTTTGAGTCGTGTTCTGTTATGTTTCCTTTATAACCACTGTGCAACATTAATACATTAACGTAAATGGAAAGTTTTATCCAGCCCTCGTGGCTAACTGTCTAGTAACCTCAACAGATTTAATCATGACATTTAAAATCTCACAAAATCTCGATGAAAATATCAAATTAATCAGCTAAAAATAAATTAAGCACTGGCTTAACAAACGTGTCCTCCAGATAAAGTTTGGGGTTAAACGTGTGGTAAAATAAAGGGCGGGCGAAGAGCTAACAACACGCTGATAAGTATCGATACAAAAGTAATATCTTTAAAACAGTGGCGTCCCGATAGTGTTTAAGTAAAGTAATTGAGAGATTGATATTAATTAAAACAATTATAATTTATGAAAATTTTAATATTTATTTATTTTATCATTTTTTATAATTTTAGAATTTTCAACTCGTTAAAAATGTCCTCACAATTTGATTAAGATATATATTTTCAAGTGCCCGAAAGAAAAAAAGTATGGCAAAACGGTTGGTTTAAAGCGAAACGACACTGCGGAAAAAGAATCAGGCAGCCAGAGGGTGGCTACCCTAAATTTTCCGTTCGTCACCCACTCGGCAGCTGCCGTTCCATTCTGCGGAAAGGCGCTCCTGAAAATCAGGTCTTACGTACATTAGTCAACTCGTCCCAATTTTAACTGTACATTAAATGTTATTCAATAACTAATGAATTTTTGAACTGGATACGATGTTTAGTATAAATTTTAGCCGCAAATTGAAATTGTTGCGTTCACATTTGCAGAAATTTCCGCAAAAATGCACGTTATGTATGGTATTCAGACTGGATGCGGTTTAAAAAAAAATAACTGCAAAGTCATTTACGTTCTTCTACGATTAAAACACAGGAATATTCTATGGCAGTATCGTTTTTTCCTCGAAACTTTAGTGCTGTATAGCATGGACGACGAAATGAGAAATGTACGTACAATGTAAACCAGAGATCGAGAACTTTTAATAGTATTAGCGGTAGTATCAATAGTTTAAAATACTAATAGTTAATTACACACTGCCGACAGTTTCGATAGTTTAGCACAATATAAAAGGGAACAAAAAATCCACTGGTTTTTAATATTTTTTAGACGTTTTTCACAATTTTACTGTTTAGCTATAATTTTATATCTAAAACTGATGATTCGTGTAAAAAACGGTTTCCAAGATTTTTCACTATTTAATAAAAAAATACTACTTGCCCGAATTGTTTCTGATCCTGTCTCTCAGTTCATGTAATCCACGGGAAGTAGACCGGCATGTAGTAATATGGGATATTCCGAACGATCCATGAATACTTCTCATACTGATACTACGAACTATCTATGATAGTTTGCAAAAATCAATTTTTGCTACAGGGTAAGGCAATATATATATAGTAGGAAATTTGGCGCAGGATACACATACATATACTTTTTACTAGCGATAATGATCGAATGTGGCCTCTATCGATAGTTCTCGACCTCTGGTATTAACGTCACCTTAACCTCATTGTGGATAACTCCAATGTTACAAGCGGAAGCCGAAGTCCGCCAGCGGAATTGCTCGAACATCGAATTCCGACTGACTGAACGTAGAGCGAAGCATTTAACCACAGAGGAAAGCGAATTTATTTCGTAGCGAGCAACCGAAGAGACCGTGTTTTATTTACGTTTTCTTATTTCGTTTCGCTATCTTCGTTATGGCTCCTGAACGTTTTTCGGAGGAAGAAGATGAACGATTAATCGACCTGATCGCTGCCAATCCTAGTATATGGAACTTTACAGATGTTGGTTATAAAAATCAAAATAAAAAAGATTCAGTTTGGGATGATATAGGAAAAATCATGAACAGAAATGGTAAGTACAGTTAGATTTATTAATGATGCAAAATGATAGTAAAGTTTACAGCACTATCTTGTAAGGCGCGTTGGAAGAACATCAGAGACTATTACAGAAAACAGAGAAAACAAAGAAAAACATATTTCTTCAAACGCATCTCTTATTTTAACCAACTGAAATTTCTTGATTCATTAGCCGAACCTGAAGATCCATTGTCCAATTCGCACGCTACAAATGACACCCTACAAAAATCGTTTGGTAGGCTCCAAGAAAGTAATGAGGAAGAAACTTTAGCATTGAGTTCTGTGAAAAATTTAGAAGAAAGCGATGGCGAAGAAGAAGGTCAACCGCCTCCTGTTAAAGTAACGAAAAATGATCATTGCGAACACTGGAATTGTCACAATGAACGACAATTTAGAGACAATGATGAGGAGATCGATTTGTTTTTTAAAGCGATGGCCGCCACCGCAAAGAAGTTCAAACCGGATATTTTAAGTCAGACTAAGATTAAGGTGTTTCATATTATTATGGAAATGGAAAGCAAAAATCGGACAGGACAATGAAAAGGTGACATGTATAATATTTTTTTTATAATAGAAAAATAAAATAATTGAGATAGTACAATGAAGGCGGCGTTTGCATTATTGTCCGACATTGATTTTCACCCAAATTTAGAGATGGCGCTAAAAGTAATAAAAATGAAAGTTTAACAGAGTGCACACTGAGTCGGTTCTGAAACTGCGTATGTCTGGTATACCGACGAATGTCGCATAATATTTTCTTACCAGGGCTAAACGATAAGTATTCCTGTGCCGATTGCCGTGAATTACACTCTATAACGCTTAACAGATTTAAGGATCATACAGAATTAGATTCTAATAATATAAAATTAATAGAAAGGAAAATAAATAAATTTATCTCACCATTAACAATAACAAAAAAAGAAGAAACAAATGGAGTGCGTATTCGAGATAAACAAGAGCGGTAGTTGCCCAGTAAAATGAAACGATGTTATTATTTAACTATGCAGTGATGTTTATCGCATCAGATATGTAAATGTCGAGTTTCTACCCAGTTGAAACTGTCAAAAGCGACCAAACGAGAATTGCCCGGTCCATTCTCTCATTCATGTCCCATACGTCTGCATCCTCCACAAGTCAGCGGTCCGACGACATGCATATGTCCAATGCTTAAATCGAATTATTTAAAACGTATTCGAAAGTAATTGAAAAAAAAACTGTATTTCCAATACCGATTTAGAAAAAAGTGGCTGCATCAGTCACCTTTTGCATGCCTATTTAATGCCCAGTTAGACAATCAATGGTTATTCTGGTGGCTTCGACATTCCTCACATTTCGAGCTCTCAACATCCAAGACAATCTTGGCCTCACTGGTCGTAAAGAGATTTCGCATTGAAACTACAATATTGAATCTTTAATATAAATAAATTAGTTTTAACAATTAAAAACTTCGCCCCGTGTTTACAAGTTTTGTTTAAAAGTTTAAAAAATAATCTAAGATTTAAACTAGAAATTTTAAGGCAAATTTTGCAATTAAACTTTAGATTTTCATTAAAATGGGACATGTAAAAACAAGCTATAATCAGTAACTAACATCTATTTTTTTTTTTTTTTTTTTAGTTTTAGTCGTGTTTTTAACATCTAATTTTAATAGTACAATGCGAAAACTGCTCCTTCCTCCCACTGACTGGTTGAGCGAACAATCGTCGAAGTGCGTCTTGTTTTCCACTTGCATCTCGATCTTCCACTGTTTTATTACGTGGATGACACCGTCGACTCGATTACTGAACTGTAAGAGTACAATGAGGTTAAAATTCTAGAGTTCACTTTTTGTAATTATGAAATATGCCTACATATTAATGAGGTCCTTAAAAATCTAAACAGCCTATATATTATACAAATTATCATGTGTGTATAGAGAAGAAAAAACATGTGATAAATTTGTATCAAAACCAGTTATCGGTGTTAGTGATACAACTGCATACCCGACAGATTTCTCACTCTATTCAACAACATAATCGCACATGACAGTTTCGACACCGTTAGATTGTTACTTCGGCTCGTTGACTGACCTTTTCCACGTGCAAAAAAATCAATTCTTAATCATTTATTAAATTACTAAATAGGCAATTATTGACTCTCTTAGAATGTATGCCTTATAATGTGCAAATACCTTGAAAATTACTGAGCTATTATTTATTCTTGGTCGAAATGTGTAGGTCTTGCGTCAAGAAGCTGAAAGGAAACGGGGAAATGTACGTATCATTGTAAAAAAAATTATTTACATGTAAGTATTTTGCAGCATTCACTTGTAAATTTTTTTCGAATAGTAGACTGATCGATTTCAGCATCGAATGACTGGTCGAAATCTATGTATTGTAGTATCAGAAATGGTTACAATCAGAATGTTGCAACTGAAACTGTACCTAATTAAGTGATCATTCTTGTAAAATTATATATTATTTTTACTTTAGCATATTAGGATGTTAAGTTATGTTACGAAGTATATATTTATTCGATGATATACCTATAGATAGAACAATAAGGAAAAGTGAAGGTTCCAGCACATGAACAAACTTTGTTATTACGCATGCGTTGATGCAATTGTCAGACATTAAGTCCGTTCCATCTGAAGCAATTACCGTACATTGCACCGTCACGATCCTGCGCAGTGTTAAAGAAGTAACGTTTTTTTACACTGCGCAGAATCGTGACAATACAATGTACGGTAATTGTTTCAGATGGAACAGACCTCTTATTATTAAATGCCATAAAGAGACAATTAATTTTGCATAACTTCATGTGGACTTAATTTTCACATTTCATAAACTGATACTTACTTATGTATGTAGTAAGACAAATGGCAATTTATAGACTTATTAAATTAACAGTGACAATATTGTAAAATTTGTCAGATCGGTATCAAATATTGTTAGACTTTTTTGATTTTTTACGTAATTTTTATATTGTTTCTTAAATATTTATTATAATTTATAATCAAAATTTGTTAAATATGTTATTAAAAGAAAGAAGGAACTCGAACCCAATTTGCTTTAAGTTTAAATATTAATTCAATCTGACGTTGATCAGCTGATGAAAATGAGCATGTGCAGTAACAACTTTTCTCCGTTTTCAAACACGAAGGGTCTCACTTTTAATACCTTATTTGAATAGGCTTCTGTCTGTATTTTACGGACAATACATATATTATATTGAGAGTATTTTACTGTTAATGTAAATGTAAATAGTATATTACGCATCGAGGGATGGAAGCCCATCCCTCGATATTCGGGTCGTTTGCGCTCGAGTCAGCCAGTAGTATTCTATATTTTCCAACATTTAATCGTAAGATAGCTTCAGTAATATGTTATGATTTATATGTAAAACGGTAAACAAATTAAGGAATTTAATGTAAATTTCCAAGGCAATATATGTATTTCTTCTGTTTTAGTTCAATTAGCCGGTCGACCCGTTAGCATCAGCATGAGAAATAAAACAAGTTGCAACCAAGCAAGAGGCAACCATGTGAATACAAACCGGCACATACCATAATGGTTTTTTTACCGATACAATATGAAGATGCCAGGTAATATATGAATCGATAAAAAAGAGCAGAAAATGCGAATCGCAAAATGAAAAAGGTACAGTCGTGGGAAAAGACCAATAAATATAAATAGTTTCACGTGTTGCCACCGCGCAATCCTCCGCGCTGCGGACGCTCGTAAATTTGCCCCGGGTAACTTGTCGTTGTTAGAATAACCAAGAAGCGGACAATGGTTAATTCCACCAGATTTGATGCATTTTTCCTGTACCACCCACATATCAATATTTTTAAGCATAATGAGGGGATTTGTGATGTATTCAACAGCAGAATTTCACTAAAATATAACAGTTTTTTCTACAAAAGTAATTTCACATGACTTGTTTACGCCTACCCAAAAGCTAAAGGAACTCGTCCTATTATAAATGTCAGCAGGACCACGCACACGGCAAATAGCCGAAGAAACAGACTCATCGTGAAGAAGAAGAGAACATTATTCGCTATAAGCACCAACTCGCATTACCTACTCTATCTTACTCTAAACGACATTAAATGCTCTTTGTAAGCTGGTTTAGCTTTTTTAAAAAAATCACCGACCAAAGGACTTCGACTTGTTGCGGTGCACTGTTGCCACTGTTAAAAGACTCCAATTATCAGTCACCGGATTTCTACGGAGAGAACTTTTTGGTTTTGAATAAGAACTAAAATAATTGAAAAAACTTTTTATTTGTGTTAAAGTTTTTGACCCCTGACGTCAATGAAGTCAGTGAAATACTTTAAATTGCAATGATAAGTTTTCTGAAGTTTCCAAATAGATATGTGTATTGATTATAGTGGCATAATATTGCTTTACAATAATAATAAATATAATGGGGCCTTCTAGGCATGAAACGAAACTACAGGTTTAACTCACTATCAGTTAAAAGGTGTTTTAGTTTTCCGTGCAGGTTTCTAATTCAAATAATTTAGAGACTGTCCGAATAGATGATAGTCTTGGGTTAATTGACGATGAGCTTGTCCAAACATGTTGGTTCGTTATCTGTTTGTTAAGGACTTTGGCCGATAAATAGTAATATTATACCGTCTGTTCAAAAAGACCAATCGAATAGAGAAAATATAGACTAGAGGTGTATCGAGTATAGCGGGTTCACCGATGACGTTTCCGCGTTGGAATAACGTTATTTAATGCCAATTTACGATTGCAACAGCAGGAATTCGTAATTATCTGAAGGAAAAATCGGAACTATTTTTGATATGGATAAATAGCAGGAATATATCTTCTTTGTATTAGTGGATCTTGTCAGGTTTATTCAATGAAGAGTTTTTTTTCATCCAGATTAAGGATGTTGAAAACAAGTAGAAATTTGAATAAGAAAGAGTTTAAAGTGGTGACATAAAGTTGTTATGAAACAGGTTCCATTTAAATATTAAAATTCTTTGTTTAGCGATTTCATACGAAAAGAAAAACAAGGGTCTTACGAGAGCGACATACAGAATGAAAGGATTTTAACTATATTTTTCTCAAATTTTTCTTTCATCTTATAACTTGCACGGTATAAAAAGTATTTCGAACTGGAAAATTTAGTTTTTTTCATCTTGCATTTGTTTGTCGGCTAATTCTAATATTATTAGATGACGTTTTATTCGATAATGACATCCAACTCAGTTTCCAACGTTCATCGCATGTTCCAGCTTTCCTCTTTTATCTCGAAAATTCATCCTTGCTAATTTTTAATAGTTTGTTCTTCCGTAAACGGTTTACATATCAATTCCCGCTTTTCTTCAGTTTTTGGTAAATTTACTGACATCTTATGATCAGTTTGAAGATGTATTATTAACAATAGGTCTGAAGAATTGACTGGACAACCAGATGACTACGAATATTACTGATAAAATTTGGCAACGTGCCACCCAGAAGAAAATTCCTGTCAACTTAATTCAAGAAAATGATCACAACGATTCAACGGAGATGCTTCCACTATAATGTAAGATATTGCCACAGGTTTGAACCAAAATTAGAAATAGTTGTTTGTTCACGACCTGCTTTAAAGAAAATTATTGCGTTTTTCTTGAGCAAGTTGGGCGCAGTTACCTATTTAACCTTTGAGAGTTCCAGAACATGAAATTATGCTGATTCATAATTTTATCTTTCTATCTTAAACATTAATCTGTTTACACAGAAGTTTTGATGAATTCAGACAAAAGGTATACTTTAACTGGTTTTAGAAACTTTTAAAAGAACCCTGGTATAACCTACTTTTCGGATTATCTTCAGAAAACTGATTTGGAAGCTTTTCAGTTTTGCAGAGTTTAGAATTGTGTTGGAACAAAATTTATTATATCACTAGTTTAGAAATTTTTATTTTTTGTCATCTTAAAAAACTTGGGTAATGGTATATACGCATTTTTTTCGCCAAAATTCAGATTTATTATCAAAAGTTGCGTAGCACTTAAGCGATTTGAGACTTTCAAGGTTGATGTTCTTGTTGTTAGTGAATAACCGATTGACAACGTGTCGAGTTGCAATTCAAACAGAAACAGCAGAAAACAATAATAAATTATATCTTCGATTATATGCTAAAATGTCTGAGGGTTCGTGCAAAATTAATTCTAATAAATTTTGTTTCATCTACGGTTATTACATTGTCGGTGAAACAGACAATAACATTACGGAAGCCGTGAAATATGTCTATCTCCTTTATTGTGGTTTTTCTCTGAGTGACTAAGGTAAAAAATAGGTGTCACATGTAGTTTAAAACCACTGTAGAATGTTTTTAAAAAATGGATTGTTGAGTAAAATGTGAACTGAAAATTTGTTCAACCCATGTTGTAGAAAGAGCCATCCGATCATGCAAGAGATTGTTACTTTGATTTGACTAAAATGTACATATTTAATAAGAAAAATAAGTAAAATGTACAGTATGCAAATTCAAAACCAGTGTTGCATTCTGCAAATTTGCCTGTGCCTACATTCTCAAGTCATCCAAGTGTTTCCATCGTGAGTGTGAATGCTTCGTATGTAGTCACATTAAGTAAAAGCGGCTTTTTCGATCAAAACAAACCAGGGTTTGATTTCCTAATCAGAAGCGAATGATGTTAGCGAAGATATCTGAACCTATCCAAGCCAATTGCTAGCATTCCTTTTGCAACAATGTAATGTACTTGCACTCAACATTACGGTAACCATTTATAGAAGTAGGGAAAAAGTCCAAACTATTTCCAGAAATCAGATATAGTTCGTTTGTACCACAACATTAAAAGCCTGAAGAGTGGCTCTTAGTTATTAATTCTAGTAAAATTACTAAAATTAATAATTTAATTAATTATTTTTATAGTAGTTTAAAGGCAGTACTCGTACATATTGGAAATAATATCATCTATACCGATTGCACATACATTCAATATTAGGAATCTTATAAAAGTATGACACCGGATGGAATGGATGATTTGAGGGTTATAGACTTGCTGTTCGGACTAGAAAATCTTAATAGAGAGAAAACTCCACATAGTACTGTTGCATTTCGTGCTTCTAAGACAGTAGAAAGAACATCAAAATGTAAAATAGCATTAAACAAGAGTTTACAGCTGGGCAAATGAACATAAAGGACTAGCCTTTAATGGATGCACAATATATAATTCTATCTCCACTACATATCAAGTTTGGACTTATTAAAAATTCGTTAAGAGTTTAGATATGTAAAGCGTTGCATTTGATAAAAACCTTTCCTAATCTGTCGCTGACTAAACTCAAAGAAGGTAATTTTATACGAGATTGCTTTTATACAAAATATTAACAAATAAAGAAAATAATGCCAGACCAAGACTTCGAAAATTACTTATCAGAAACAGGCGATGCAGCATGGGCATCATTGAAATAAGTAGTGAACAATTTTCTAAGGAATAAAAGAAGCGACGATGACAAGAAAATTGTTACCGATTTGTTGAATAGATACAGACAAATTGAAGTTAATATGTTATTAAAAATTCATAGTCTACACTCCTATCTGGTTTTCTTTTCGAAAAGGTTGGAAGCTATGAACAACGTACAGGGAGAACGCTTTCATCAGCATTTAAAAGATATGGTACGAGGTATTCAGTACAGCTATCAGGAATTCTAGAACGATAACATGATAGGCAATTATTGTTAGGGCCTTATAATTGGAAAGGCTCAGTTCGCATATAAAAGAAAAAGGTGTAAATAAAAAATATATTTATTTTCTATTGTTATTCGGTATCTCAAAATACCGATGCGATAGAAATTTTGCAGTAGATGAAAATATACAGGAAACAACTTTTCATTTGTTTTGAGAAAAAACCTTGTTAACTACTGTAATTGAGATAGGTACCTAGATTTCATAGATTGTTTTCTTGATCAAATCTTTCGTTAATAAAATTTTCATATACATAGTTTTCAATAATAATTATTGAAACAATATTGTTGTTCAATTAACAATTATTGTTCTTGAATAATCTCGAATCAATTTTTCAATACATTTTGTCTTTCATTTAGTTTTGATAGCTCAAGTTGCGTGTGGTTTGGTAGAAAATCTCATAAATTGAAAAAAGAATTTCACAATGTTATGAGATTATTTCAAAATACTGTATATTATTGGACTGTCGATAGTACAATAATTGGTTTTCCTTTTTAAGGTAAGTAAATACGGCTCAGGTAATAATTAGTACAAGCGACGCACTTCTGATGGTAATTATTTGCATTTAAATAAAGCGGCGTATATACAATAAATAAAGAGCAAAGCATAAATCGATGCCCATAAATTTCAATTAGAAGCCTTCATTCGATAAATCAAATTTATGAAAATTGAGTAATTTAAATGTCAGTTGTATGCAAATTGTTGTTAGACTAGAAAAAACAGTGTTTGTTTCTAAATATTTTTCAAAACTATATAAAATTTGACCGTAAATTTTCCATTTTTCAAAAAATATACCTATAAAATTAATTAATACTAAGTATATTTATTTATTTACCGCTGCTGTAATATATCAACAACTCCTCTTAATTGTCCTCTACTGTTTTGCCGGCTAAAAAACAGGACTATCGCGTGCTAGTGTGTTAATTAAGCAGAAACAACACTTATAAATAATTCATATGCGCATTTACCATTTCGATAAGTTTTCACCCACTTCTCGATATAATATCGCTTCTTTTCTGTATTAAATGTGAGAAGTGCTTTGACTACTTTTTACTTAAATTTTTTTTGTTTGACTTTCAAATGTATCTCCTTAATTTTAAAAATTTCGTTTTAATTACTGGTAATTTAAATGAAGATATCAAAAGATGCGTTCCATAATTAATTATTTTGTTGACACCATGCAAAAGACATTTTCAAAAGTTCTGCACGCAGAACGAGAACCCAACTGTCCTAAGGCGATATTGGGTGAAAGAGGATAATTTTTTGAATAACATTATCACTCATTATAAAATCTAGATATAGATAGCACTAATATGGAGTTATGGCACAACATGTATAGATGATTTCTTTCATAAGAGTTATAGATTGCTAACTAATAGATTTTCTGTAGTTAAATCTTTCGAAAAGACCAAGACAATAGATATTGGTATTGATGCAAAGCGAAGACCAAAATTATGTGCACAAGACCAAGATTTTGTGTGTAAAAAAAGATCAAGACTATCATAGTCTTGTTGCTGCTTTTCACTAGGTTTGTATATCGTTTATAAAGTTGATCGCATGTTTTCTATGACGAATTTCAATTTCGCTATAAGTAAGCAAATTACTTAAAAATGCTTCGTTTTCTTGCTCAAAGCGCGGTAGAAGTTTTACTGCAAAGAACCCACCTGGCATTTTATAAACTTTATTTTCTTATGGATAATTTTTTCAACTATTTTCCAGTAATTTTAATAAGATTAAAAAAAGCTGCTAGATTCACAATTGTAATGCCTGGATATTCAATAATGTATTTTATACTCGGAATTCAAAGTAAAACAAGCTTTTCCAGAAGAAAAATAATTTATTTTTGTATTAATTTGTTTTAAATGTGACATATTAAATATGACATGGAAAAGTCTTTCCTTTTGAAACATATAAAATAGCGATTAGCTAAATGCTGATAATGATCTTAGCATAAGATACATTTACATAGGGTATATTATTTTACACATAAATAGGATTTTTATTCAAATGCGTTTGCACGAGTTTGATTAATATTAAGATTAAGCTTTTAATCCGATGTTGTGAAAATGGCAGCTAACGTGTTGATTGTGGGAAATTTATGACAAACAAAATGAAATGTGAAATAATTAATTAATAATTAAATACAAAATAAAGAAATATCTATGTTATAGCTTATTATCAATTTAAAAATAGACGAACAAATCGATGAAGTGAAACGCTAAAAAATAAAAGATTTGAAGTCGTTGTTTTAATTAAAACTTACAAGAGTCAATAGTAAAAGATTTTTTTGCATTAACATGTTTGAACAACAACATTGAGATAGTACATACTTACTATTTCATTTTTTTTTCTTTTGAGTCATGATAATCTTCTTTTTAACCAACTACATAGTGACTTCTATTAGAGCCAAATTGAAGTTTTAATAGCTGTTTGAAATTTTTCTACTATTGTTACCTCTAATGCTAATGTTCAAATTTCACGTAAACTATATCGTTTTTTACTCGCTTTTTCTTAACCAATGAATAGGAAAATTTTCTTTTTTCTTTTTTTTTTAATATTGTTTTTGTGGACATCAAAACATGTTCTTTTGCTATGCAATCCTGCATTTATTTCACTGGAAAAGATCAAGCGAAACTTCTTAGTTTCAGGTGTCGACTTGTCTTTTCCTATATATATTTTTGGGATATTTCGGCTTCAGTTTTCGTTTAGCTTCAGTCGAACCGGTATTATCTTCTTTTTAAAAAATAGTTTTATCTCTGAATTTTTGTCACTAACTAATGTAACATACAATTCTTTGAAAATTATATTTCAGATGCGTAGGCGAATAAAACTTATTTAATTAACATTCCACGTTTTGGAGAGGATGCACACGCCAATATCTAAAAGTTTTAATTTTAAATTAATGACGAAAACAATCTGCGATTGATCTAAATNAATGGTTTTAGATGATTCTTTAAAGGTAATGTCCGAAATGGGGTTTTAGTTTCATTTCTCCTAATCTATTTGAGATGCCGCTTTTAATTTTACTACATATGCTATCATTGTTAGTTGCTGTATTCAGTAATTAGAACTGAATAAAGAAAGAGAGAGAGAGAGAGAAAGAGAGAATGGGAGGCTCTCTGCATTTTTTATTCTGATTTCTTTCATTTAAATTTATTGTCCACTTTTCTAAAGATAGACAGCGTAAAAACTAGCAAGTTAAGGATATGAAAAGGCATAGATGTGGGTCACATCAAGCTCAGGTTATTAAATATGCCACTCTTCATGCTAAAGCAAGAGTCAAGCAGGACTTTCGCGGTCTACATATCAATGGGATGCAATTGTCATTTGCGTTCTAATCTCGAAGCAGACGTTTCACTTGCGAATACTTGGGACGTGGAAAATTGCTTTTGGCTGAAATCTATAAGCACACAAGGAACTACAGAAAAAGCAAAAATATCTTTATGGAAATGCGCAACGGTTTTCCAGAGAGAAACCGTGTGACAATTCTGAAGTGTGTCGAAAAACTAGTAGCCATCATTAAAACCATCCAAATATGCTTGGACAGACAGGCAGCAATTAGCAATTACGTTTTTGCAGATATTAATTGCTAAATTGTTGTACGTTTATATATAGTTATTAAAGTTGGTATTCCTTTACATAGTACACAGATATAATGGACACATTGCATGTATATTATGTGGTTTATGATCATGCGCAAATAACAAATGAACACGCAAATAAATTTGTCTGGAAAATTATAAAACCAATTTAGTTGAAGGCTGCGCCAAAAAGACAATAATCGGTTAACAGAAAATATCTGAGTTTAATTAAACGTCTCCCACACCGCGTCGGCCCATTTTAATTATCGTTAACAAAGTAAATAGTGGGAGTAGATATATTGTTTTAGCCAAACCAATCAATAGTTAATTATGTAATTCATGGTGCCAGTTTACAGCGACACAATATTGATAGTGTCCCGAGGACATTCCAAATACGCGGCGGCATTGCGTTTACAAATACCATCCGTAATGCCATTATCCTATAGTACGAGATCAGATTACATTTTTGAAATATATTCATTAGAAATAAAAAATACGAAAACAATATCGCGTCATAATTGGAGAGCTTAACGTAACCTTTTTCCTCCTGAAGGGTTTCAATATAAATATAAATTCATTTAGTCGTTGTTATTAAATACTAATTCAAGAGTTTTCGTTTCGGAAAACTCATGCGTCCGGTACATCATCGGTTTTGAGAGTTATATTTTAAAATTAGGTCAGGAATTGAAACGATTGAAACCAAACGATGTTCTCGAAATTGCTTTAAGTAACTTGTAATCGATGCCAAAAAATTGCAACATCTAACGTAAAGATGAAAATATAATGATTCTTTTGTTATGGAGTTTCTATTCAAAATTTTTCAAATTACTGGTATTGAAAATTTAACATTCGACTTTTGTAGAGCGAAGCAAAAAGGACCTTAGGATTAGACATTTGTTTCATTCAAACAGTATTTTGTCTTTCTTATTATTATTTTATTCGAAAGAGACTGAATATGAATCTCATGAAAGGTACACATTGTTCCTGGCTAAACACATTGCTAGCTGATAAGTGCCTTATATGTCACTCGATGTAAGTTCGATTATGACTTAGTTTGGACAGTAAACTTCCCTCTAATTGATATCATTTTGCCTTAACCATATAATATAATGGGATTTAATAACAAAATCAGTATTAGCATTTCTGAAAATCTAAATTTGCCTATGTTGTCAATGTCAACATCATTACTATTGACATTTTCCAGTAATGATAATATAATATACATAGTTACAACTCAACTTGACTCATTTATAGTACGGGCATATGTATGCCCGTATATACTAGCAGAAACTAATATGTACAACAGAAAAGAAATGTTACAATGATAACTCTCTAACTCAACAAAAATTTCTAAAAATGTGGAAAAGTTATCATGTTAGATTATGTTTGTTCGAACAGGTAAACATGTTAAAATTTAATCTCTTAAAGTTGTCTATTTTATAAAACTAACATCTACTGAACATCTTACATTCCAATTTGGAAATATCCAAGTCCTACCACCAATTCCCTGACTATCCTCGAGTTATCAGCTTCGGGCTCATTCGATGGTTTCCGGCTATCGATCGGCTCGGTTGCCCTGGAAACGGGGAGTCAATCTGGCCACACATATACACATGCACGAGCCAAGCTGCCCGAAAAGAAGGATATTTTTTTATTTATTATCCGACCATTATCCCACGGCCGATTTCGGGAGCCGTCGGGATGGGTCGAGGGCGAGCAATGTTGCCAGTTTTATGGTTCGTCCATAAAGTGACACTTGTATGTTGATCCTCTTTGACTCTATCATCCCTAGGAGTTGGCAAAAATAAATCTTTTTTTAATTGTACGATGAAGAGAAACGGTTCCTCTTTGTACATATGTACATATATCCAAACGGATAATTTGTAAAAGTATGTTAAGGGAAAATGTGAATTTTTTCAATCGAATGTTCTCAGTCTTGTTGAAATTAGTGTCAGTAATGACAGGAAAAAAATTACTTATTACTAATAACTTCATTGGTATATAATGAAGACAAGATCGCTAGAAAATTTCTAGTAAGATACGGCAACGTTGTAAAACAATGAGAATCGGGTTGTTGACGGGAGGGGTGACTCGGCGGTGAAATATGGGACACGTGGTTAGACTGGAAACGGGCAGGAGATGCCCGTTTCGGGCCCGCATAAATTGATGACAATAACCGGAGGGATCTTGTATTCCCGCCCTGTATTACGAAGATCACTCCGGAAAGTGGATGCTTTTCTAACCTTTATTTGTCGAACGAAGATTATGTCAATTTGGTTCGGAACTGATTGATTTTTTTATTCAAATTCTGTAGCAGACTCTAGGCATTACATTCTAGATATTTAAGATTTATTAAAAAAACAGAAGCTTTTGCAATATTAAGTAATGGATACATCAGATTAACAACACAGCATGATATATTTTATTTCCAATGACCACTATTCATTTATCAATTTAGGTTGTTCATGTGCATTATTAACTGATGCAGAATGACAAGGACTTTTATGACTGATTGCCCCGGTCTAGGCAAGTTGCTCTGGAAAGAGGTTTTTAAGAAAAGTTTGTGTAAACATCAATGTTAGCTTGAGACTGTAAAAGTTGACGATGTTGTGAGACTTAAATACTGCAATTCTGTAGCTCTTCTTGTAGAACCTATTCTGGAATAGATTTCTTATTCGATCTTATTCTGATATTATGACGATCCTGCAAATTACACAGTTTTCATGACTGCGCTATGCTTACTGTCAATTCTAATTTACTTTGTAATTAATGTCATATAAATCTGTGCCAATTTTAATAATTCGAAATAATCGTTTCTTCTTTCGCCGTGCTAGCAGGAAATCGAATTTCGCGAATAACGTTTGAGCAAGAGGGTGACTAATCAAGTTACATTTCCATTTAAGTTGTAAATAAATCTGTATTGCCATCGAAAATAATAGCTTTGGGGTCGAGCCGTTTTGCAGGAAATTTAATAAATATGCTCCAGTTACGGAAGATGCAATTTATGTACGTTTTCTGATAGGTATTTCATTCAAGTACTACACTGATAATTAAATGTATAAAATTTTCGTTTAAACCAAAGAACAAATGTTCGAAAAGACCATTACTCAAACGATATGTAAATCAAATAAAAGTCAGTGGACCGTAGACGCGAAAACGAAAAAGGGGTTGTGAGATAATTGTTTTTCTGACTAAGGGGCCGCTAAACGCTGTCGATGGGACTATGGACTGTTTGGATTTGAGTCATTAGGAATAAATCAGAGGGGAGTTACGAATAAAGAGGCTATTGCATCGAAATTAATCGAGTTTCCTATTTTTTTTTTCATGCCTCTCCCGTTTTGATTCCAAATAGTAAAAATAATGAAGAAATTATTCATTAGGTAGATATTACTGGCATGGGATTGTATTAAGCTACCCAATATGAGCGTAAAAATGATTTAATTAACCAATTAAACCGGATAATAGAAGGTTTTGCTACAGCTATACTCTGTTAGAGCTTATTCTAGAGTGACGAAAGTGATGTCCTAATAAATTCACTAGTAATAAAAGGAAAAATTAGCAATATAATCAAAACTCTAATTGCAAATTCAGTGCAATTAAAAATCTTGAAATTTAATTAAAAAAAAGTAAAAAACCAATGTCTCGTGTTTCCGCCTCCACTTCTAATAATGGCTTCACATCGACGCCGTATTCTCGAAATTAAATGTCTAATCTGGTTTTAGTTAATAGTGGTCCATATTTCTCTGACAACGTTGTCAAAGTTGCCAAGAGGGGCAGCGAAAGGTTAATGGGTTCTAAGCAGTCTACTAATATTGTGCCAAACATACTCTTTGGGATTAAGATCTGGGTTGTGGGAAGGCCAGCCTAGAACTTGAATATCAACCTCATTTAAGAACTCTTGAATTACAAGAGCGATGTAGTAAGAAATGATTGCTGATATAACTAGCAAAAGGCACAACGTGTTGGGATAAAATATCTTCTGTATGTCGGTGATTATTCAAAAAACCTACACACAGAGAGACGAGTTCTGTGCAAGCAGGTAAGGATATGCCTTTCCAAACCATCATAGTCTCCATTAAATAAACTTGTTTGAATATTAGGTACGTTGTGAATAACGCTGATTTAGTCGTCGGTCAGAGCTGTAACGACAAAACGTGTAAACAATACTGACACATAATAATAGCCTTCAGTTGTTTTCCATTCCCTACCTCGTTACTGCAGAAAATTTTGCTATTAACGGGGTACCTTTCAAAGTTAATCTCTATATTTTTCACTGAAAGTCCTGGAACCATGAATAAAAAACCAAATTGTTTAGTAAAAGAATGGAGTTGTATTTTAATTAAAAACTGTATTTGTCTCTAAAGCCTTAAAAGTCTCACACAGTATCAAAAATTTAAAGAGAAAAACTTGTTTTTAATTACTCACCCTGTATATTTAGTGATATATTCTTATTCAGAAATACAGGGTGTTCGGAAATTCATGATACAACGCTCTACCACATAGAGTACGGCTCAAAATAAGACGAAAAGTTCCTATAAACATAGGTCCGGAAATGCTTCGTTTCCGAGATACAGAGTGTTAAAGTTTAAAAAAAGGACATTTCTTTATTTTTTAAATTCCAAACGGCTTAAGATTTTTTAACCAAATTTCGTATATGAGTTTAGCATATCGGTAGGCTTAATCCAAAAAATTACCAGCTTTAACCAT
>JABRWK010000013.1:579564-633313 GCA_013372445.1 Hypothenemus hampei | reverse complement strand
TTATAGATCTGAGAATTGAATCAATATTTCTTTCCAGATTACGATAAGAATAAAACCTTATTTCACCTTATTTACCGCACATACATTGCATCGTGAAGGTTTGATCCGAAATTTCTAGACAACCATAACCTCCAAAATCTCACGTAATCTTTAAATAAAATAGTTTGACTTAAAAAATTTTATATTGTCTTTTCTCAATAGAGTAAGAGCATTAAATTGTGACTGCGAAAACTCAACGACATTTTAATACTTGAAAAAAAACTATATAAGCTCAATAATAACGCAAGTTTGTACGTTACGGTAAAGTGTTCTTATAATTTCCACTTCAATCGTCCAACAGCTTATTATACATAGCGTGAATTGATACGAGTATATTAATGTAACATGAAAGCAACTAATTATTAAAACCGTGTTTTAAGCGACATTTAAAGTTGCTTTATGGCAGTAAAAGTCATAAAATATGACCGTAAAAACAATTTAATTTTTCCCTTAAGTAAATTCCTGTTATAAACCACAATGCTGTCAAAGAATTTCGATCTTTACGGGCATCTTTATGACGTGCGAAGTGGTGAAAATGCGCGCCTTATATTTAGGAAAATTTTCCAGTTATTTATTCGATCGCCGGAATTAAGAACGATCAATTGCGAATTTTATTGTGATAATTTACACCGTAGATAAAGCAAACAAAGTGTTATTTTTAAGTTGGAATTTCCAATAATATGGCGCCGGAACTTTTAAAAACAATTTTTTTCTGTTTTGGAAATTTACGTCATAAAATTACTAAGTATAACAAGAGCATAAGCAGATGTGTTTTTGTTGTTACTGATTACATTCCGCACATAATCAATTTCACATTCATTCAATATAACATGTTTTGTTTTTCAATATGCGCGCACTCTGTATATAAAGAAATATATATGTATTTCCTAGAAAAGCCGTATAATTTTTAGGAATTTATTATATGTTTGTAGTAACAACTGTAGAAAATAAAAAACAACAAAGTATATGTACAAAATGACATACCATACAACGCAACCGTATTTTAGCGTAAACAGTCCAAAGGTGTGAGATCTGGTGAATTTAATGGCCCTCCCAAGCATCTACTACAAGAATACAATAGGTGAAAATCCGTTGTTCTGTGAATGTTGCAAATTGGCCACCTCTTCATTTTCAGGATTCAATGTGTTTCTTAAGTTCGTTCAGTGTCTCGTGCAACAGCCTGTAGTTCCAATGCTTTAACGTATAACAATTAAGTTAATAATTGCTAGTGCGGGTTCAACTCAATAATAAATTCACCAGATAATTCAATAAGAGGGCCATTTTCATCAATTGTATTCAATACAACAATAGACATCTGTTTTAACTGTTTTTATTTATAAACATTAACCTTTTTAACATCGAAAATAAAAAAATCATTAATTTTGAACAGAAACTGGGTCAAGTCTAGTGAAAAATAAATTTTGATGCGTAATTTTTTAAATCTAATATCACTCCAAAGATCACATTCAAAATCCTCCATTCCTGTATAACCAACTCCTTAATTTAATATCACATTCGAATTTAGAATTTCATTAAAAAAAGGAAAAAACACCAACATGTTTCACTAAAGCTAACACTAGGTATAAAAATTTTAATGCCTTTTCTTCACATTTCGTTGCAAAAATAATCAAAAATCAAAAAAAGAAAATCACAATCTTAATCGAAACTTTCCAGATTATCCGGATAATTTCCACTCTCTTCCAGAATTTTACACTCCATCTCTGTCACTAATTGACATACTTTGAGCTTCACTTCAGCCGCTTGAGCGGGAGGGAATCTAATCACAGTTTTCGCCATACTATCGAAAAAAGCCATTGTTGGATTCTCCTTGGTTTTGGCCAAGTCTCGAATTTCCGTTAAAAGATGTAATACAGTGGAATTTTCATAGAGGATATGCGTGTCTTCAAATCGGGAACGTTTTGGTGAAGGCGATTCTTCGATGATGGTATTACCATTGTGACTACTTGTACTGGGCGTCGGAAAATCGTTGTCTTGGAGTTCTAGTTTTATTTCCATTTTTATGTCTTCTGGTTCTGGTTCTTCTAATGTGTCATTTTGTAATGGCCTATAAATTCATTGCAATTATTTAATGAAAGCGAAAATATTTTGTAACAATTTGATTTTATTTTTTCCATAAATCACTCTCAATTTATTAAACAATAGATTCTCGTCATGGAAATTGTTACAACGTGAAAATACATACATATATGTATACGTATTACTATTGTTATTATGTACAACCTTTTGGTGTACAAAGTGACCCTTTTGGAAATAAAAAAAATACAACAACATACATTTTGTGATTATTTGTTATAATTGGTAATGTAAAAATTGCTTTTTTTTGGGCTTTCTTATTTTCAAAATCATTTGCGAAGTTCGACGTACCAGTTTATTATTTTTGGATATACGAAATCTTGTGTTTCTTTAGTTGAACACCTTGAAAAATTGAAATGTTCTATTGTATACTCAAAATTGACCTATTAAATAAGATCTATTAAAAAGAATTTTGTACAACAGGATTATTACCATTCCAATTGTCCACCTAATGGCGATATTCGAGAATTTACAGGATTTACATTATTTTTTACGAGGTTATTAGAAGAGTTTATATATATCCTGCATCAATAGTTCAATTTATAGCGCCTGTGAGACGAATTGTAAATATTTAGTTCTTATCTGGCCAGGCCTGTCAAAAGTATTTTTTTAGAACAAATCTGTCAAACGGGGAAGTTGCTTTCATGCATTTTTTTTTCGTACATTTTTTTTTCATCTTTCCAGTTTGAAGATCCAGAAAGGGAGGAAACTAAACACAAGAGCATTTTTTAGTGCATGTATTATGACGAATATAGAAGAATATACGTAACTCGGGCTATAAAGCAATCTTAATGGCAACAGGTGCTTTACACCCGAGCGAAGCAATTCCTCTGTACGTAATATACTGTTTTATTGTGGTTTTATGAACAGGGTATATGATATTGACATTGTTTTCTATAAAAATGAAATTTTTATAGTGATTCTTCGTGCAAAAAATCCAAAAAAAAAACAAACCGCTTACTTCCTTTCACTGGTAAATTTTTCTAAAAATTTCATGGCTTCCATATATTCCCAAGACGATCTAAGTTTCTTTCCACTTTTCTGTTCTTTTTTCTTCCTATGATACAAGTCCCTCAAACTTCTCCATCTAGTCTTACAGTCCGGCACTATAAAAACAAGAGAAAAAAAAAATTGAATCAACATATTTCCCTAAAAACAGATTAGAAAAGCACGTCGTGGCAACCGCGCGCATTCACTTACCCGTCTTTCCAACAATCGAAGAAATGGCAAGCCAGACATCGTCTCTCACCGTTAAATCTTTATAGCACTTGTGATTCGTGTTGTAAAGGACTTCATTTTCGGACACCAGCTCGATCAGTTTCTCATCCAATTCACGTGTAAATCGACACAAATTTTTCGCTTTTTGGGACATGAAATATTTAAGATTTCTTAATAAAAATAAATCTAATCGAGTAAGGTTAATTTCAATGTTGTCGCACCGGGCACGGACTGTCTGGGGCAACGCTGCGTATGTTGGGATCCGATCGTTGCTCTACTATGTTCTAGCAGAAGCCGGAATAAAATTTGCAAATTTTTACCATATTTACATAGAAAGTTCAAGCCTCGAAAAAATTGTTGTTAAAATGGACTTTTCAGCTTTCATGGCGACTAAGAAAAGTTGAAATATGCACATATGTATGTGTATGTTTTATATTACGGTGAATAATGTTCATCAACAGTTGGTGATATTGTCCCGAGTAAATCAAGTAAAAGAATGAAGTTTCAATTTACCTAATGGTTCATTACTGAAACTACATCAGTTTTTTCTTCATTAAAAGTTAATGAATGATTCGAGGAAGTGTCAAAAGGCATATGCTATCAAGAGGGAGTGTACTCCATTAAGGTGATTAAGGGTTAATTGGAGATATGTTTAAAATTCTAATATATCACGTACAAGCGAAAATGGTTTTTCACTTTTAATTGAAAAAAAACTAGTCAAATTGGAATAATAAGCCATACCTTATTGATCTCATCTTTGGATTCTGTAATTAATATAAAAGCATGTTATAGATAAATAAAACAGGCAAAGTCTATTAATAACGATAAGAAACATAAACAGAAGTTTTAAAATCATCTTTAGTTTGCTTTTAGAATTTTCACAGTACAATATCATCTATAACAAGTAGAAATTACTAATAATAAGTTTTAATAAATCCTTGACAAACTTGTAATACACAAAGAGAAAAGGTCCTCTTGGATTATTGAAATTTGCACATTTAAAGAAAAGGACAAACAAAACAAAATAGCATCGACTGGAATACACATTTTCCTCGAAATTATTTTCATTTCGGCTATGGAGTATATAATTTCTGGCCTGTACATATCAATCAAATGCCGTGTGGAACAAAGAAGCGAAATATTCGAAACGGTCTGTCCGCACTGGCGAGTCGACGCGCATGTCCGCACCGCAAGGATCATTGCGAAAACCACGTGGTCGCCCGGTTTCTGTGACGTCATTCCGACCGTTTATGCGGTGCGGGCGCCCATGGCGATGATGCTGAAGGTCAGGTGAGCTCGACGCCTCTCGTCTCGCCCCTTCAACGTTATCGGATTCAGAGTTACCAATGAATTACGATTACTGATTAACAGGACGACTTTTCACTGCTACTGTACTTCATTGTGATTTTTCTTCAAGGAAAATCAAGGATTGACTAATCAATCGTATTCTAGTTTGGAAAATCTATGATATACGGAACATTAGAGATCAATGAATCACAGCGCAAATTCTTAGGAATTTTTCCAATTGGCGGCACCGACAAGTCTAGATTTCGTTTGTACACAATCGACGGCTATATATTAGTTTAGTGAGGAACACGACAGGAATACAATGAAAATTTAATGACCCCCAATGACCTTCTTTGGCGATAGATCAGTTTGAGGACAGGAAAGAATATGTTTCATTGAAGACTGATTTAGTGGTTTTAATTAATGGAACAGTGGAATAAAGTTAATAATTGTTGCATTTTTTGGTACAATAGGTAAGCTTTTCCATGCGTTAAAAATATTTGTATAGATATGGACAACTAAACCAATTCCATGTGATGTTATAACAAAATGTTAAAGTTTGACGAATTTTTTACCTTTTAAAAATTGAACTAATGATGATGTGGTTGAAAAGAAAACATAATTTATACTGTTTCAATAGTTGATTTAATTAAATGTCTTTGTTTTTGATTTTTCCCATTACAACACCGTACTTTTTATATGACATTAGTTTTGTCATATTTGTCATCTTGTCATTAAGGAAATTTTATGATTCGTGAATAGAAAAATGTTTAACTCTATAATCATTTTCATGGAACAAAACATTTATGCAAATTTATGGAAAACTTTCACGGTTTTAATTTGGAATTATAATCATGTATTTTCTGAAAAGTTAGAAGAGCTTTGTTATCATTTCTGCGATGAAGATGCCTTTAAGAAAAGAGGAACAATCTTAGAAAATGAATATATACGAAAAAAACTAAGGAGCTTATTGAAGAATTAAAGAAAAAATAGAAAAGGAAAAAAGGCCGCGTTAAAAGAAGTATTGGAGTATGAAAAGGAAAAATTAGAGGAAACTCTAAATGATCTAAACCGTCCTACTAAGAATAATAAAAGTTGACGCAAACAGTAAAAGTTTTTTTTTATTATTGCTGTTTGTGCGTGAAATTGAGAGACCGATAAGGCAAGTGTTTCGGTTCAAAATGTGTACATATAAAACTCCTACTCGAAGATACAATTTTAAAAATGTCTCTTAAATTGAGTTAATGACCGAGACATTTAACATAAATCATATTTGAAGTATGTCGAAATTTCTAATTTATTGCATTTCCAATGAGAAGTTGAAAAAGTTAAAACTTTAGAAATTCGTTTAATTTTACTTTGTTACAGTGAAAATGAGGAAGAATGCGGTTTTATAAGGCCCACCTTGTATTCGAATATTTATTGTTTTGCTGTAATCTTGCAATCTGCAAAATTTGCTCGCAAATATTTATGCCAGTATCCGCTGCTGTAATTTCTCCATTCCACCTACGGTTTTCTATGTTTGGTAGAAATAATTAACGCAAATATATGTCTTAATTATTGCGTCCGCGGTTCGAAACAATTTTATTGTGGCCTTTGTGTTCATGAACCGGTTATTGATACCGTAATAAAATTAACTCTTAGACATGAAGGCAGAAAATATTATTCTCAGCTGGAGAGCTAATAGCTCTTTTAATTTGAGAAAAACAAAAAAGAGAGACACAAAAGAGTAAATTTCAAATTTCGCTCCCACTTTTTCATTTGTTTTTGTTTACTTTTTACGGTCAGACGAGTTTAGCTTATTTTTCTACCCACTTTTGCTTAAAAAAACTTTTCAATAATTCTAAGTATTTGTTTTTATTATTGGAAATTTCCGTAATGTTTATTTCGAGATATTTATCCTTTATCAAGCACTTGTTAACAATGTGTTAAGTAATATTGTCCAGTTAAACAATAAAATAGTAAATTGAAATTTTAAATACATTACTACAGTTTTACAACATCAAAGAATGCACCGGCACCAGTTAAAACAGCTAATATATGTATGTATCTAAGTACCATATTTTTGGTTAATAACATAACCATAATTGGAAAGTTACATAGAACCGTTTTGTTTTTAACTAATTTGTAGACCTTCAATTTTTGGATAATGCTTTTTCGAGTTACTAATTCAAAGGCATGAGTACTTTACCTACAGGGTGAATTCGATAGGAACATTGATTTTTGTCAGAAACGAATATCCATTTTTGGATATAGGAAAATTCTGATTTCTTCTAAACTAACACACCGCTTAATCTTAGTAATCATTTTGAGATTCAACCAGAAGTCACATGATGACAAATCAGTTGAGCAAGACTGTTGCGAACATCCGCTATTTAAGAAACTATAAGTTCAGATTACTTTCAAAAATTTATGCAACTATATTGTTGTACTAAACCATAAACATAGCACAAACAATAAAAAGTATATATGAGGAGCATATTGGAACAACATGATAAGCCACAAAATAAAAAGTGGAGATATCGGATATTGAAATCTGACAATTGCCCTTAAAATTATGTATTTGTTTTGTATTCTTTGCTCTCTAGTAGCGCAATATGTTAAGGAATGGTCAAATTCTTTATGGTGCATCTTAATATGTTCATACTTAATGGAAAGGACCAATAAAATCTTTTTTTTTTTCAAAATATATGGCTTATCACGTTATTCCAATATGCCCCTCATATATACTCTATAACATCTATAGCACACTTGACGTTAACATGGTCTGCTAGCTGTGCTAAACATGCTCGAGTCATAGTAAATGAAGAAGGTTATGGTTAAGTGCAGCTTTTATTAAGTTTTAACTGTCATGATGAGATAACTTTTGAATAATCAATGTTCTGTTTCTTCGAACGATATGGTATACTTTTAAAATGTTTAATTGAATACTTAAGACGTGTAGTTTGTTTAAACCTATTAAAAAATTGTTTAATCCACTTATAGTATTAACCTTTCTTGACAATTATAACAGACAGTCCATATCAAATGTAGGCTTTCGGGTTTATATTAAGCCAGTAACTGTCCTGCCAGTTGGTCAGAAGCTGGCTTGTAACTGTTCGTTCAACTGCTGGAAAATCCCATTGAACTGGCCATTGTGTTTACCTATAATAGTCTGATTGTGAGCGAAGCGCTAGTGCTTGTACTTGTAAAAAAAGAATGAACAAAATATTTGACGTTGCACAGCAAAATCGTTATCATTAGAAAAAATAAATAGAGTTTGAATAAGAGGTTGAATGTTGATCCAAGAGAAGTTTTATCAATAATTATGAAGGAGTTACGTACTCTAGAACCCCAAGAATAGCTTGTAATAATGAGAATATCTCCAATATATATCTTTAGTCGTCTCAAATTCAACATATCTGGTAGCTATTGTGTTGCAACGTCAGTAGCCAGTAAAATTAAAACATTTTGAATTCTCTAATTCCAATTCGATTCTCAAAATCAATTGTAAAAAACTCTCATGCTTAAGCTAACGGATGACTCCAATAAAGTTATATGTAAGAAATTGAACAATTTTTAAGGATGTTAAAGAAAAAGTACGAAACCTAACAACCAACGATTTTAGTACTAATCTGCTTATTATTCTAAAAGAAATTGTCTAGATGATGTTAGTCTATATTGATTTTAAATTAAATTTTCGGCTAGAAGTTCGAAGTGAAAGTATACNTGTACACTAGAAAAATTAGAGATTGTAAATCATTTTTCAAATGAGCAAGCCAGAAGAACAAGTGTCTATTGAATAATTAAAAGGTTTAAAAATACAGATACGTCAATTTTCAAAAGTATTCTTCATCGATCTCATTCACCATCTACTGGAAAGAAGCAGTTTTTAAAGATCAGCCTTTTATTTCTGGACGACCATAAATGGAGATTACCGTTAATCTAAGGACCTAGGTTTGAAAGCATTTTTGAAGCTATCCGCCTCAATATATTTTAAAGATCAAAAACTTAGTATTAAAAGAGGTTGGAGGAAAACTATCAAAAAATTTTAAATAAAGTCCTTATCATTGACGAGAAATTTTACGTACAAGCTGATTTGACTGGTGTTTCTGGAAGGCAGTATTTTCGCGCCACAAGTCGAAATAATGTTAAATACCTGGTTAGAATGTCACCTAAAGAAAATTGTAAAAAAATATCTTGTCTGGCAGGATATTGATGAATTTACTCGTATTAGGAAACGATTAATAGTGTTTATTGACAAACATTATAACAAGCCAGATGTAATTTTTTGGCTTGATATAGCTACCTGTCATTACACAGCTTCATTTACTCAATTTACAGAATAGCTAATGTTGAATTTATTAAGAAAAATGAATGCAACATTCCAAGTGTACCCCAAGCTCGTGGTATTGACCGGTTTTGGGCTCTTTGCAAAAGAGAATACAAAAAGTAATACAGTAAACCTAAAAACTTAGCTGACTTCAAGAATCGTTAGATAAGAATCAGCAGAAAAATAGCAGAAATTTCCGGTATTACTATGATGAACAAAGCTGCATACGATTTGAGGAAAATATCATTTAGAGGAATTGCTGAGGCGAATATTATATGATATATGGTTATTACTTGTTCTTGTTTATTTTATGATTAATTCTATTTGATACTTGTTTTATTAATTTTATAGATATAGAAATTTATTTTGAGTCTTTATTTCTGCGATATTTACCCTCTTAATTATCATATAGTAAAGCATCATAAATAAAGATTGACTAAACTTTGTCATATTTTTTGAAAATATAAACCAAATTTTAAACTTGTAAATGAGTGACACCTGCATTGTACAAGAACTGATCGGTTAGGTATAGTTTGCCTAAAATTCGGCGCCATATTTCGGTTTTAATGGTTGGAAATGTTTAACGTTACACCTGTTGCGAAGAAATTATTATCAGCGTAAAACAATTTAACGTTAATATTTGAAGGTAGTTTTAAGGGGGGAAAGATATCACTACAACAACGGCAGAAGGTCCCAGTCACAGGTGCAAACATACCGATCTTTTGTCGAAATTTGTATGAACAACCTAATTCAGTAACGACTCTCCTTTTTGTTTTTTTTTTGGCAGATGCTCATACAGTGGCAACGTCTGCACCTTTTACCAATGAAGAAAATTGAAACAAATTTCCTATTTGCATGCAGAAGTTTTTCTTCACCAGCCGGAGGTAGATAAAGTTCACTTTCAGCTACTACGTATTTTCAATCGAAATGAAAACTTGAAGGCAAACAAGTGTATAAAATATTATTTCGCTCTGAAAACCGACCCCTTATTGTCGCTTGACGTTAAGGGCGGAAAATGATTTGTGGCCCTCGGAAAATAGCGCCGCGCGTAGGACGAGCGCTGCTACGGGATCTTCATCCCTTTTGTGATGAGTAACCCCATTTAGGAACGTGTCGGATCTTGAGGGTAAATTACCAATAATATAACAAAGCGAGTGGAGAGCGTAGGAAATTTGTAGTTGAATCATTGCACAGTCTTTTCGAAAAACATATCATATTTGGAACTGTGAAAAAGTTAATAGAAACTTTGCCGTGTATTAATATACACTGCTCAACAATTGAAATTGTTATAGCCACTTGTTTACAATATTCATCCATTTTTCAGATAAACCAGCTAATTTAAGAAGCAGAACACATTTATTCAGAATTAATTTTTTCATTCGAAATATCATTATGCTCATCTGTTGGAATTCTTAAGATCGACTAAATTTTTCCTTATCTCAAGCCTAAATTTTAGTATATAAGTACATATCTGATGGTAGAATATTGGTAAGATGAGAAACGGGGCAAAGATATAATGAAAGTTTAATTACTTTAACCGCTCTTTTCGGTTGCGTATCGGTTTGCTTACAGGGGAGAAATTTGTCTTATTGACCGCATTGATTTAGAAGTTTTAATTAATAGAACAACGACTGATATAAATAATGATTATAGATCTGAGAATTGAATCAATATTTCTTTCCAGATTACGATAAGAATAAAACCTTATTTCACCTTATTTACCGCACATACATTGCATCGTGAAGGTTTGATCCGAAATTTCTAGACAACCATAACCTCCAAAATCTCACGTAATCTTTAAATAAAATAGTTTGACTTAAAAAATTTTATATTGTCTTTTCTCAATAGAGTAAGAGCATTAAATTGTGACTGCGAAAACTCAACGACATTTTAATACTTGAAAAAAAACTATATAAGCTCAATAATAACGCAAGTTTGTACGTTACGGTAAAGTGTTCTTATAATTTCCACTTCAATCGTCCAACAGCTTATTATACATAGCGTGAATTGATACGAGTATATTAATGTAACATGAAAGCAACTAATTATTAAAACCGTGTTTTAAGCGACATTTAAAGTTGCTTTATGGCAGTAAAAGTCATAAAATATGACCGTAAAAACAATTTAATTTTTCCCTTAAGTAAATTCCTGTTATAAACCACAATGCTGTCAAAGAATTTCGATCTTTACGGGCATCTTTATGACGTGCGAAGTGGTGAAAATGCGCGCCTTATATTTAGGAAAATTTTCCAGTTATTTATTCGATCGCCGGAATTAAGAACGATCAATTGCGAATTTTATTGTGATAATTTACACCGTAGATAAAGCAAACAAAGTGTTATTTTTAAGTTGGAATTTCCAATAATATGGCGCCGGAACTTTTAAAAACAATTTTTTTCTGTTTTGGAAATTTACGTCATAAAATTACTAAGTATAACAAGAGCATAAGCAGATGTGTTTTTGTTGTTACTGATTACATTCCGCACATAATCAATTTCACATTCATTCAATATAACATGTTTTGTTTTTCAATATGCGCGCACTCTGTATATAAAGAAATATATATGTATTTCCTAGAAAAGCCGTATAATTTTTAGGAATTTATTATATGTTTGTAGTAACAACTGTAGAAAATAAAAAACAACAAAGTATATGTACAAAATGACATACCATACAACGCAACCGTATTTTAGCGTAAACAGTCCAAAGGTGTGAGATCTGGTGAATTTAATGGCCCTCCCAAGCATCTACTACAAGAATACAATAGGTGAAAATCCGTTGTTCTGTGAATGTTGCAAATTGGCCACCTCTTCATTTTCAGGATTCAATGTGTTTCTTAAGTTCGTTCAGTGTCTCGTGCAACAGCCTGTAGTTCCAATGCTTTAACGTATAACAATTAAGTTAATAATTGCTAGTGCGGGTTCAACTCAATAATAAATTCACCAGATAATTCAATAAGAGGGCCATTTTCATCAATTGTATTCAATACAACAATAGACATCTGTTTTAACTGTTTTTATTTATAAACATTAACCTTTTTAACATCGAAAATAAAAAATCATTAATTTTGAACAGAAACTGGGTCAAGTCTAGTGAAAAATAAATTTTGATGCGTAATTTTTTAAATCTAATATCACTCCAAAGATCACATTCAAAATCCTCCATTCCTGTATAACCAACTCCTTAATTTAATATCACATTCGAATTTAGAATTTCATTAAAAAAAGGAAAAACACCAACATGTTTCACTAAAGCTAACACTAGGTATAAAAATTTTAATGCCTTTTCTTCACATTTCGTTGCAAAAATAATCAAAAATCAAAAAAGAAAATCACAATCTTAATCGAAACTTTCCAGATTATCCGGATAATTTCCACTCTCTTCCAGAATTTTACACTCCATCTCTGTCACTAATTGACATACTTTGAGCTTCACTTCAGCCGCTTGAGCGGGAGGGAATCTAATCACAGTTTTCGCCATACTATCGAAAAAAGCCATTGTTGGATTCTCCTTGGTTTTGGCCAAGTCTCGAATTTCCGTTAAAAGATGTAATACAGTGGAATTTTCATAGAGGATATGCGTGTCTTCAAATCGGGAACGTTTTGGTGAAGGCGATTCTTCGATGATGGTATTACCATTGTGACTACTTGTACTGGGCGTCGGAAAATCGTTGTCTTGGAGTTCTAGTTTTATTTCCATTTTTATGTCTTCTGGTTCTGGTTCTTCTAATGTGTCATTTTGTAATGGCCTATAAATTCATTGCAATTATTTAATGAAAGCGAAAATATTTTGTAACAATTTGATTTTATTTTTTCCATAAATCACTCTCAATTTATTAAACAATAGATTCTCGTCATGGAAATTGTTACAACGTGAAAATACATACATATATGTATACGTATTACTATTGTTATTATGTACAACCTTTTGGTGTACAAAGTGACCCTTTTGGAAATAAAAAAAATACAACAACATACATTTTGTGATTATTTGTTATAATTGGTAATGTAAAAATTGCTTTTTTTTGGGCTTTCTTATTTTCAAAATCATTTGCGAAGTTCGACGTACCAGTTTATTATTTTTGGATATACGAAATCTTGTGTTTCTTTAGTTGAACACCTTGAAAAATTGAAATGTTCTATTGTATACTCAAAATTGACCTATTAAATAAGATCTATTAAAAAGAATTTTGTACAACAGGATTATTACCATTCCAATTGTCCACCTAATGGCGATATTCGAGAATTTACAGGATTTACATTATTTTTTACGAGGTTATTAGAAGAGTTTATATATATCCT
Source organism: Hypothenemus hampei (assembly GCA_013372445.1). NCBI lineage: Eukaryota > Metazoa > Arthropoda > Insecta > Coleoptera > Curculionidae > Hypothenemus > Hypothenemus hampei. The sequence goes on along the minus strand of JABRWK010000013.1, from coordinate 620,062 downwards.
GCATCAATAGTTCAATTTATAGCGCCTGTGAGACGAATTGTAAATATTTAGTTCTTATCTGGCCAGGCCTGTCAAAAGTATTTTTTTAGAACAAATCTGTCAAACGGGGAAGTTGCTTTCATGCATTTTTTTTTCGTACATTTTTTTTTCATCTTTCCAGTTTGAAGATCCAGAAAGGGAGGAAACTAAACACAAGAGCATTTTTTAGTGCATGTATTATGACGAATATAGAAGAATATACGTAACTCGGGCTATAAAGCAATCTTAATGGCAACAGGTGCTTTACACCCGAGCGAAGCAATTCCTCTGTACGTAATATACTGTTTTATTGTGGTTTTATGAACAGGGTATATGATATTGACATTGTTTTCTATAAAAATGAAATTTTTATAGTGATTCTTCGTGCAAAAAATCCAAAAAAAAACAAACCGCTTACTTCCTTTCACTGGTAAATTTTTCTAAAAATTTCATGGCTTCCATATATTCCCAAGACGATCTAAGTTTCTTTCCACTTTTCTGTTCTTTTTTCTTCCTATGATACAAGTCCCTCAAACTTCTCCATCTAGTCTTACAGTCCGGCACTATAAAAACAAGAGAAAAAAAAAATTGAATCAACATATTTCCCTAAAAACAGATTAGAAAAGCACGTCGTGGCAACCGCGCGCATTCACTTACCCGTCTTTCCAACAATCGAAGAAATGGCAAGCCAGACATCGTCTCTCACCGTTAAATCTTTATAGCACTTGTGATTCGTGTTGTAAAGGACTTCATTTTCGGACACCAGCTCGATCAGTTTCTCATCCAATTCACGTGTAAATCGACACAAATTTTTCGCTTTTTGGGACATGAAATATTTAAGATTTCTTAATAAAAATAAATCTAATCGAGTAAGGTTAATTTCAATGTTGTCGCACCGGGCACGGACTGTCTGGGGCAACGCTGCGTATGTTGGGATCCGATCGTTGCTCTACTATGTTCTAGCAGAAGCCGGAATAAAATTTGCAAATTTTTACCATATTTACATAGAAAGTTCAAGCCTCGAAAAAATTGTTGTTAAAATGGACTTTTCAGCTTTCATGGCGACTAAGAAAAGTTGAAATATGCACATATGTATGTGTATGTTTTATATTACGGTGAATAATGTTCATCAACAGTTGGTGATATTGTCCCGAGTAAATCAAGTAAAAGAATGAAGTTTCAATTTACCTAATGGTTCATTACTGAAACTACATCAGTTTTTTCTTCATTAAAAGTTAATGAATGATTCGAGGAAGTGTCAAAAGGCATATGCTATCAAGAGGGAGTGTACTCCATTAAGGTGATTAAGGGTTAATTGGAGATATGTTTAAAATTCTAATATATCACGTACAAGCGAAAATGGTTTTTCACTTTTAATTGAAAAAAAACTAGTCAAATTGGAATAATAAGCCATACCTTATTGATCTCATCTTTGGATTCTGTAATTAATATAAAAGCATGTTATAGATAAATAAAACAGGCAAAGTCTATTAATAACGATAAGAAACATAAACAGAAGTTTTAAAATCATCTTTAGTTTGCTTTTAGAATTTTCACAGTACAATATCATCTATAACAAGTAGAAATTACTAATAATAAGTTTTAATAAATCCTTGACAAACTTGTAATACACAAAGAGAAAAGGTCCTCTTGGATTATTGAAATTTGCACATTTAAAGAAAAGGACAAACAAAACAAAATAGCATCGACTGGAATACACATTTTCCTCGAAATTATTTTCATTTCGGCTATGGAGTATATAATTTCTGGCCTGTACATATCAATCAAATGCCGTGTGGAACAAAGAAGCGAAATATTCGAAACGGTCTGTCCGCACTGGCGAGTCGACGCGCATGTCCGCACCGCAAGGATCATTGCGAAAACCACGTGGTCGCCCGGTTTCTGTGACGTCATTCCGACCGTTTATGCGGTGCGGGCGCCCATGGCGATGATGCTGAAGGTCAGGTGAGCTCGACGCCTCTCGTCTCGCCCCTTCAACGTTATCGGATTCAGAGTTACCAATGAATTACGATTACTGATTAACAGGACGACTTTTCACTGCTACTGTACTTCATTGTGATTTTTCTTCAAGGAAAATCAAGGATTGACTAATCAATCGTATTCTAGTTTGGAAAATCTATGATATACGGAACATTAGAGATCAATGAATCACAGCGCAAATTCTTAGGAATTTTTCCAATTGGCGGCACCGACAAGTCTAGATTTCGTTTGTACACAATCGACGGCTATATATTAGTTTAGTGAGGAACACGACAGGAATACAATGAAAATTTAATGACCCCCAATGACCTTCTTTGGCGATAGATCAGTTTGAGGACAGGAAAGAATATGTTTCATTGAAGACTGATTTAGTGGTTTTAATTAATGGAACAGTGGAATAAAGTTAATAATTGTTGCATTTTTTGGTACAATAGGTAAGCTTTTCCATGCGTTAAAAATATTTGTATAGATATGGACAACTAAACCAATTCCATGTGATGTTATAACAAAATGTTAAAGTTTGACGAATTTTTTTACCTTTTAAAAATTGAACTAATGATGATGTGGTTGAAAAGAAAACATAATTTATACTGTTTCAATAGTTGATTTAATTAAATGTCTTTGTTTTTGATTTTTCCCATTACAACACCGTACTTTTTATATGACATTAGTTTTGTCATATTTGTCATCTTGTCATTAAGGAAATTTTATGATTCGTGAATAGAAAAATGTTTAACTCTATAATCATTTTCATGGAACAAAACATTTATGCAAATTTATGGAAAACTTTCACGGTTTTAATTTGGAATTATAATCATGTATTTTCTGAAAAGTTAGAAGAGCTTTGTTATCATTTCTGCGANAATATAAATTATGGCATACATAATTTAAGTGTAAAGTTGCAGTTTCGAGTAATATATTTTATTGTTCCTAATTTTAAACGTGATTACCACGTAAAAACCGATAAACTTCGACCTATTTAGCACCACTAAAACCTACTCAATGTATTGATTTCAATATATCCCCTCTTCATTCACTTATAACTCGACTGAAATAATAATCTCAAATAAAAGCTCATAATATAGACTTTTATTTGCCACCCTACAAAGCAAACAAGTCTGATCGATAAAAGTTTTTCGTAAAAACCTTCGTTTCGCTCGACATAACTTCGTCCCTGTTTTTTTTTATATTCTGTGCCCCGGCCGTCCAGGGACGATTCAGAGACCCGCATCGTACGTGTTCAATTTTCATAAACGAATATCGATATGAAATGCATAAAATGGCTTTGATTGTTCGTTCGGTGGGTGCATGGGGACTTATTTCGGTTATGAATTAATGAAGGGCGAGCCATATGTGGGACAATACGAGAAAAGAGTTATTTTTAAAATACAGGACAGGATTTGTGTTTATGTATTCAATTAGATTCGGATAAAGATTGGTTTTGACTGCAATATTCCTGAGACTGAATACGGTCCTGTATTACTTAACAAAGTATATTGCTGCTCTATTCCACCGCTGTATACACCCTGACCCGGCCGTTAAGTGAATCCCCAATTCCTCAGGGTTGATTACCGAAGCCCAGACTGCTTTGTTCTCTCCACTTTGCTTACTACTCCCGATTAAGGCTGACGAATTTCAATTGTTAGAGTAATTCGTTATGAGGACATTTCATGGATCGAATTTAAGCAATTATCACTGGTTAGTTTTAATTGGATTTATGAGTTAATTTTCTTTAATAAAACATACTTTTTGATATTAGATTGTGCTCGAATTTTATTAACTGTCAAGCAAGCACCTACTTTTTTTGTGGATCCATCAATTTTATGCATAGGGCCCCTACCACACGTTGAAAAACGATCTCAAGCCCTGTTACCATCCTTCTTCATGCTTCACAGTGCAGCAACTTACTTTAGTTGAAGTCTTTTATTATCTCAATATGGTGTCTAAACTGTGAGCTATCACTACCCAAAATCGGTATGAAACTTTGAATCATCACTAAATAATTAATTTCTCCAGTTCTTCGCAGTCCTGACAGGGTAAATGCCAGCTTACAAACCATGTACATTCGAGCATTTCCGGTATTTTTAACGGAATGATTTTTTAGTAGGGCTTCTACCAGGAAGTTTTATTTCTACTAAATCACGCCAGCTAGTTTTTGAAGATGGGTGTCTACTTCTGTTAGACTTCTTAGATATTAGAATTCTGTTGATTGTAGATAACCGTGGACAGCTTGGACTAATAAATTTTGGTCATGTCGGTAGTTTTTCTTTTTCTTTCTCGTTTTAAATTTATTACTTCTCAATAATTTCAAAAGTTATCGAATAACTTTGGATTTTTTAATATAATTTTGTTCGATACTGTATATTGAAAATAAGAAACAAATAGACATTTTCATTTTTTTTGTCAATTCATGTAACCCCTGGCTCAGAGAGTTTCCAGAAAACAACCGTTACAAGGAAAAGTGCTTGTTAGGTAACAAAATAAACTATATTATGACAATGATTTTAATGCAAAAGTTGTAAATCTTAAATATTCCAAACAGCTTATAAATTTCTATTAAACTTCTGTAGAAATAGGTACATACTTAGAAATGATTGACTTTTCTAAAATATCTACTTAAAAATGTCAGATATAAGTACATATTTCTTTATTTATTTATGTTTTCGACGACTCGAAAATCTACCATTTTTAATTTTTTTGATTTTTATTTTTGAATTTTGAACACGATGCCGTCGAAAAAATTGGGGTATTCCATTTGAAAAAAGCAAGTTTTGCACATTTGAAATCATGCAAATTCGGAGGCGTATTTCAGGACTTATAAAAGCCTTTTTTTGAAATTTAAATTCGCCAACATGTAGCTCATTAAGTCCTTTTAGAGCCCTAGAAGATCGATTCCGAAATTCGCAATAGCTAGAGCACAGCACTGATTTTGGCGTGACCTTGCAGCTGTCAAAATTTCTGAATACTTGATAAACGGCAAATTTTAGAAATAAAACAATTTATATAAACTGATTTTAAAAATTGACGAGGAATTCAAAAATGTGAAAAAATTGGGAGCTGCCATTTAAAAGAAGGAAGGTGACAGCTTCTTCCGGTATTTCCAGATGTGTAGCCATTTTGAAAATATTTTATTTGAATTCAAAATGATCGATTGTATGATAGTGGAAAATCAAAAATTTCTTAATGAATGAGCTACATAAATTACATCTGTTTATATCAGTAGATGAAAAATAAACATGTATGTCCATGACGGGAAATTGACGGTAATTAGCAAAACAAAAAACTTTACCCCACTCGTAAATGAAAATACTACGTTTTCAAAGCTCAAAATATAGCAAACCAAGAATACGTAACTTACGACTTTTTACTACAATAATTAATTAAAAGTGTGTAGTTCAAAAATGCTAATAATTAGATATTAAGTAGAATTGGAATTACGACTGTTTACCTCTCTCCTACTGATATACATATATCGTATATGTAGTATATATACATCTATATAAATATTTTTTCTAATGTCAAGTGTTGTTTTTTTCATCTCTCATATATGTAGATGTATGCATTAGTAAATCAGCTGCTCAAAAAAAAAAGAAGAAATAACATAGGCATTGTTCCAGAGTGTAATGGAAATATTCTAGAACTTGCTTTGCATTAATGATGAGCCATGTAGTGATGTTAAATGGTAAAATGAATCATTGCAATGATTTTAAACCATCATTGAATAGTTTCGTATATTTTTAGCTTTTTTAATCATCACGTAAAATTTTTTCTTTTTACTTTCTTAGGAACTACAACGTATCAGATCTGGAAAGTAATATTTATGAGTTATGATAGATTGATACCGAATTGAGCTATTTTAAACCTGCTCTACAAGTATGAAAAGTTGAATTTTTAATGCGGGTTTCATAAAAAAAAACATGACAAAAAACAATTGTGAAACCGAGGGCAAATGGTCCTTAAGCATTTTCTAATAATCATATTTCGTTGAATTAATCTATTGTGTTCTCAACATTGTTTTAAATTAATACTTGAAGGATTTCAGCTTTCAGACGACCAACCAGTATACATATACAATACATAGGGGATTAGAATCACTTAAGCTGGTGGTAATATGTTAAATTGTGAGCTCATTAAGAACAGCTTTCTTATAATAAATTTATTAATCATCACCAGATTGAAATTAATTGAAAACATTATTATTAACTTCCACCCCATTTAATAAATTAAATTTTTCTTTTATAAAATAATTAAAACTTACAATAAGACAAACAAGAACCAGTAATAATCTCTGACTCATTCAATCATTGTGTCAGTCATCCAGTCACAACTACAATATCCATTTTTTTTAATTTCCATCCCTCTCTTATTCCAAAGATCTAAGTATGTACAGTCTAACCAACTGTGCAAACTAAAATGTCTGCACTTATTGAGTTTAGACTAGATCCAAGAAACTGGATATAATCCATGTTGATGGGTGAATATCGACAATGGTCAATTATGTTTTATTCGCCCTCTCATATTGTTGCGTGGCAATTTTAAATCAAAACGGGGTGAGACACACGCGTTCCTGGGGAGAGGGTGATAGAAGGAAATAAAAGATTAGGGGGAGTTTTATATCAACGAGGGAAATTGTGCAGATACGCTATCTAGCTAACAAAATCCAGATCGATAAGCGACAAATAGAATAATAATTCGCAATGGAAAATTATTTATTTCTTCTTTCCTAAGGCGTTTCTCACTCTCTGTTCGGTAAAAGTGCAAATCCTACTTGCTCAAAAATATAAATTTCAATGGCACAAACTTTAAATTAAATCTTAAACCACAAGTCATAAGTATTGTTTTACCGTCAACGTGCAAATGAATAAAAAAGGAGCAAAGAGACAAAAACTGCGTTGTGGCGTCGATTCATTTTCTCGGAAAAACAAGTTTTCCACGAGTCGAAAAAACAAGGGGAGAAAATTTTCCGGAACGGAATTTGACCTCTTTCTCGATTTTGTTCATTAAACACGTGGTTAGTATGAGATGGATATTTTTTACAAGGACACTGATAATAATAAAACTAAATGACGAAATACCATTAGTTTAATGGCAAATAAACGTCATGTAAGTAGTGCCTGTAGAGTATAACGTGCCGTGTGATGCGTATTCACATTCGGATTGTAAGATTGCGGCTTGTAATTTACAAACTTTTCCTCTCTTATTCACCTGAATCAGCTCCTTTGGATTATTATCTCTTTCCGAAATTGATATTTTCTGTCGAAGAGGACGTAATTAAGACTCTAAGAAGGTGGTTTGTAGATCACGATGACTTTTTTTTTGGCAGGATTAAAAAACTAGATTTTTTTTGGCTATCTTATTCAAAATACAGAGAAAACGAGGAAATCTTTAGAAAAGTTTTTGTCTCACAATCAGTTATACTCCTAAACATTTGATATTTAAATTCCGGACTCCCCTTCAGGAGGGAGTATAGTTCTAGTATTGGTAAATACAAAACTTTTTCTGACCCCATGTGACCAGTCAGAAGGAAACGTTGCTTCTAAAATGTCCTTTTTATTGTTGTTTATTTTATTCGATACCTAACGTTTTCAAGTTGTAACAAACGATGCTTCTACATAAATAAATAATTACGTATTTACCCCAAATTTCATCAAAAATTGTTATTACCTAAACTCAGGCCACAATATTGCGATTGATCGCACTTCAGGGAAATCCCGGAAATGGTAAGTTCGTGCGGGATACGGACTAATACATTTTGGATGAAATGGTCGGGGACACGGCACGGCAACCGGCCATATTTACGGAAAATAACGGAGCATGAAAAAGACACCGCTGATGGAAAACCATTGTTTCGAATGAACCTATTGTCTGGATAAGTTTTTGGAAGAGAATGCCCTCAATGTACCTAGTACAATTTATTTGGATTCTTGAGAAAAGAATACATATAAGAAAAGAGAATGAAGAAATAAAATTCAAGTCAAAAATTCGTTTTCATTCGACATATTTTCCGGATTTAGGTCTATTTGATTTTTTTCTTAATTTACGTATATTTTATTTATTAGATTTTCTGACTGGTTTTTTTTGAAGACAAGAGACTTCAAAGCAATTATGACTATGTCAAAATATGGTAACTAAAACCGATATATTTTGCAATTCATGGAATATTTTATTACTCGTGATTTATTTCTGTTAAATTATAAAAAAATTCGATTACAAAACTGTATAAAAGTAAGAAAATTATTCGTCACTAAATTAACATTTCCGTTTTTTTATTTCGTTCAAATTCTAATTAATATCGTTTCAACAAAAACTAATATCAAATTAAGAAACCATTTGAAAAAAAACGAGAAATATGTCGACCATGACCTATCCAATTTTCTTGAAGAGGTTAATTAGGTTACCCATCTAGCATTAACGAAAACATGCCGGTGAAAAGAATTATTAGGTAGGTTGGAACGCATACCACACCGAGTAAATCGTTAAGCGCTAAACAAACCTACAATGGGCTGTTACTTAACACCCCATGCACCAGCCCATCGTTGGCTTCCGCTTCCTTCCGGTCGCCCTTCGCTTTTAAAAACAATCGACGGTTACAATGTTGTCAAATCAAATGATAAGTAGTAGAGGTTTGACTTACGTATAGCAATCCATAAGTTATTTTAAATAAAAAAATCTAGTTTGTGTTGTGTTCAGTTATATTTTAACGAACGAGAATAGTAATCTGTCATTACAGTCTTAACTACATTTACCGGTATACAACGACATGGCAACGTGCTCTCTTCGAACTCTTCAGCAGCGCATCCTGGCTCGTGAGAACCTTCATTCATTGAACAATCCGTGGGAATAACTTGTTACTATTTAGGGGGTGTTGAACAACCGTGTATTCAAAAATTTTTTGTGTCGGTCTAGCTGGTGGCCCTTAGACATGTGGTGTCATAAATTCAAGGACAAACTTCTATTATTTAAAAAGAATAATTTTATATTATACGGGGTTATTTGTAAAGGAGTTGAAGACGCAGTGTCAAGTACTCGAAAGGTAACAGGGAGGTTAAACTTAAAAAATAATTATTTAGTTATTGTTTACAAACCTACAGGATAGTTTGATATTTGTTCATAATCTGATGTAATAAATTCAATAAATTAACAGAAATCGGTTTGTTGTCGTACAAAATAGCAAAACAGTCGAAAGCTTATTCGAAAATAGCAACAATCCTAGAGATAAACAGCAGGTACAATAGGGCATAGTGCCGAACATAAATTAATACGCTTGCCACTCTAGTAAGTGCATAAATATAGCAACACATTCTAAAACAAGGTGACTACCATAACTAACTTTTACTAATCTTGTCAAAGTAAATCGTGTTATGATGCGCTTGCATCGATTTCGGCAGATGAAACTTTACTGGACGAACGTCATCCTATAATCGTTTATGAAATTTCTGAAGATTTGAACACGATTACTCACCACAAAATGCACAATATTCTCCAGTAATACGTTAGTCAACTGAGTACCTAACCAACTACCTTGGACATTTGAATGGAATTTAAATTTGAAGTTAAAGCTTGTGAAGAACTTTTCGTGGATAGAAAACAGAAAGAGCTCCCTTTCAAGGGCAGTAATTAAAGATGTATTGCAGAAACTTAAAAACCACAGAGATTAATTTTGACGATAAATTAGAAGAAACCTCGGTTCAAAAAAAACCTCCAAACTTCTAGATGAAGAATTTTGTTTCATGAAAACCTATTCAGTAGTTCAAAGAAAATAGAAGAGTTTTTTTAATTCTTGTTTAAATATTCTACTGCAGGGGTGTCCAAAATTTTCAAAAATGAGCACACGGATGTAAAAATATTTGTCATCCCTGTTCTGGTCAATATGATTACCAACTTCTTCTAAATCGACCGTTTCTTCTATGTGAGAAGAATGATTGAAATAATGTTGTAATAATATATATCAGGTGAATAAAAAACGAATAATACCTTGAATATGCACGTATTATATATTTATTTCCTTGAAGATCCCTAATTGTCCAAGACCAGAACGGAAAATGATGTTACGCCACCCTGTTCATACGGTCCGATGACTCCGTATGGTAATACGTTGTAAATTAAAATTTCTTCGTTTTGTTTTGAGTCAGTCAATCAAGACAACAGGCGTTATGGTCTGGGATTTATACAGCAAATTGATGACCTTTTGAGAAACTTGAAAACAATTCAATAATCTTGGGCCGCAAAATATTCTCTCTGTCACTAAGTTTTTGACCTCTTTGCAAAATTACTTCAATAATATGTTTTAACTTCATTTCAGGTAATAACAACGTTTTTCAACTTCATGTATAGGGAGTGACGAACTTTTTTCAAAAGAGGCCCTCCTCTATATTTGTGACAGGTACTAGTTTGGACAGTCTATTCGGTCAATCTAGTGGGACGATAAATATAAAGTGAACTAGCAAATAGTTTGTGAGTATGATAATTTAAATGTTACGCCTGTCAAACGGAGGCGAACTTAGTTTTGCAAATTATAGATCGGTACTTGATCAGTCCATTTATTATTCAAGGATATTTTTGCTCTAATTGTAAGACTATGTATGACTAACAATACGTTGCTATGAAATTATTAATATATTGCCAAAGAAGAAAAAGGGTGATTTTGGCATGTAAACGGTGCATTTCAAATTAAAACAACGAGTATTGCTTAAAAAATGTTCCTTTAAATGTTAACACTGGTAATATTGCGTGAAACTTGAAAATGACAAAGTTAATTCGATGTCAAGATTGATTGAGAAGGGTAACGATACTACTCTCCCCCGTGACTTTCTCGAGATTTTTCACTTCAGGCGCCAACTTCCATTGAACACACAGTTTTGTGAAACAGGTATAACGAAGCGTCGGCGTCTTCAGCGTCGAGACGGTCGCGCTGGCGTCGCCAAGCGCCATCGGATTCCATTGATTCTTTAACAATGAGTTCATACAATAGAGATGCGCAAATATTCGACTGTTCACTTTTTTCGATGTAACATGAATTTTATATGAAATAATTTTAGAAATATTATATTTATTTAGGTAATTTCAAGAATATATAATAGTATAATAAGAATTCCTCACCTACTCTCGATTTTATGTGAAAGAAGCACTGTTTTTAATGCCATATATCTGTCAATAAGTATTTTTTCGTACACTAATATTGGGCCGCCTCTTGTAATGAATGTTTGAGGGATAATTTCACTAGATATTTTCTTTATTTTTCTTCCCTGGTCGTCTGTAGATAGGTATATGACAATCTGACGTATACATATAAAGGAAATCTGAACATAATGTTCTTTCACTTGTTATTGTACCGTGCAGCAGTTGCAGAAATTCTAGAACGAATATGGTCTTCTCATAAACGATCTATAAAAGTTCAGACTGAAATATGCATTCTTTTAGACTTTTATTGTAATTGAAGTATTCTTTAAGTACAGTAACAAATTTTCGAAACAGTGAAGAGCAAATAGAGTGGTTACCTGTTTCGTTTTTTACTTTTCATCGTCTTTGTGAAAGCTGTCTGTAGTATTTATTAGTTTTCCTCTATCTAGCTACCACTCTAATTACAGATCACTGAGTGATTTCCAATCGTTGAGAGCGACCTTTTTCAATAAGAGTAGGTAATGACTCTCATAGGTTCATAGCGACTTAGATAAAGAGCCTTTTCGGTTGCACCATTTATTACAAAGAAGTCGACTATGCTAGTGCACACTACAAAGTTAAATTTTAGACTGAAACTAAATTTCTTAAAATAATACTTCTGTAAATCCAGGCACTCATTATATGTAGTTTTTTGCATGTTTGAAGTTCATTTTAAATTTGGAGAATGTTTAGATAATTTACTCAACATGTAGTTTGACCTATTCGCCAGTAGTTTACCGGGAACCAGTACCAGAAATATTCAAATTTGTTGCCAATAAATTATAAATTGAAATTAATGAATTTAAAATTAAATTATTCCGTCTGGGTGTTTCTTCAAGGGCGTCCTGTACGCGTACAAATGTATGTGGACTTGAAAGATGAACAATTATTATAGGAAATTGTGCGTTTACGTGCATGTGCTGCAGTCATGTTAAACAAGCTCCCTATGAATAAAAAAGTATGATTCTTACAAATAAATCAATAAAATATCTTGACGTATTATTTTTCACAGGTACAAAAAGGTGGATTATTGAAATATGCTAAACATGTTTGTGGACAAGTTAATAAATAGTCAATAAATATGTAGTGTTAAAAGGATTAGTGTACAAATAGTTCTAGTTTATATGTATTAATGTTTTAAATGATTGAATTGAAATTTATGCATCAAATTTACTCGAAAACTAAGCCTGAAGGAAAAAAGTAATAATCATATTCTGGTCAATTTTCATTTATAAATTAAAATTATTATTTTGGACCTGACAGGTGTCGATATGGTGCATTAAAACTTGGAAGCCCTCGAGATGGTCTTTTTCAGGTCTTCATATTATTTCCGATGCTTTCCTCAGATCACACACAAAACAACCTTTTATACAATGCTCGTATTTTTTGCCCACACATAAAAAGAACTTAATTTTTTTGAAAACGGTTTTTTCGACCCTTTTTTCAATTCAAAGAATCCTATGGTCGGTCCTTTTGATTTCCTCAAATTTCATCAAATTAGTAACGGGCCGAGTTCAACCTACCTGAAGTTACTCAGAAGAGACATCGAATTTTTTTTTGCGTGGAGAATTTTGCATCACACATGCACACTTAATTCCATTATTGATTGAAATATAGTAATCACTTGAACGGTGATTTAAAAAGAAAATAAATTGGAGTTCGTAACTGGAAGGAAACTATTTGAAAACTGCATTAAAGTAAGTATTTCTCGTTGAAATAAAACCTTAATTTCTGGTTTTGTGTTGTGCGAAAACTCAATTTAAAAGAACATTATCCAATCGAGTTTTACTGGTGCCATAACCATCATTTTGATTTATAAGTCTGCATGGACTTCTTTTAACGAAAGTTATCAGCATATCACACAACAAAGGATACTCAAGGTCTATTGACTTCTTCAGTTCGAGGAACAAAGCAAAGTCAAACTGCCAAATAGTAAAGAAAATGAGCCACGATTGTATGGTCGCTGTTCAAAAGTAAAAGGGAGTAAGCATAAAAGTATCGCAACGAGAAACGATAATGAGGACGTATAACGTTATTGGTCTGGTAATTAAATAAATATAAATACGCGAACATACAGATTCATGTACTATCACTTCAGTGTAATTCCTACATGGAAATGGTCAAAGTACTTAGGGTGTGTCCATAAGAATTTTAATATTTTAGATATCTGTAGAAATTTATGATGATAATGAAAAACGAATGACAAAAATTAGAGTTTTTGGAAGGTGTAAATAATCAATTGATTGATTAGCATGACTGCCATTAAAAGTCTCGTCAATTAAGTAAGAGAAGGCCAAATAGCCAACTATTATGTGGCTAATTTTTCACTCACTTTGAGCATTTTAAATATCTCTTAAGAAATATATGCTCGTGTCTCCTTTCTAAGTGTGGTAAATATCAACCTCGACATTCTATAAATAGGTCTGTTAAAATATTCTGCATAGTAATATCATAGTTGCTCACAGAATTAAATAAAAACACACGTTGTGATATAACGGCTCACTCTCTAAGGTGAATTTAGTTTTTCTATGTTACAACCAATTTAATGGATAAACAATGAATTTTAAATATTCTAAAGGAAGTAGAAATAAGAATTGGTCAATACATGAGAAACCTGAGGGAACGGACACGGACCATCAGGCAATGCTCGGTGAAGACACCAGTGGCATCCTTTGCGGGCTGTTTCATCGAGTTCCTCAGCAACTGGCTTGAGCAGATGGGTGTCGACGACGGCGCGTGCCGTTCAGCTGGTCCCCCCCAGGTGCCCCGCACCTGCCACACTGGGACATTTGCCGCTAATTAGACTTATATTAGACTCATCACTACCAATCAAATTAAGAAAATTTTTAATCTTCATAGGTTTTTTCTCTCGGAAATTTACTTGCACGCAATTAGGTTTGGTAACAATATAGATTGCTGCGGGCTCTATTCGAAATCTCTCCAAAGTTTCTTGACATGTTCCTCCCTTATTCGGTGTTCCGGGAGAATCGGCTCCGGGTCTCTCTGGGCCTCCGGTCTAATCTGCATGTAAATTGGCTAATGTTTGGTTACGGCAACCGTAGTATATAACAACCATCTTTGTCGGATTTATTGACGCCTGTCTCTTTAGTCAAGACTAACGCCTCGTTTAATGTGTGCCTGAATTTCAATTAAGCAGTTCAATCAAAATCAATAGAAGTATCTAATTTTGAAATTGACTACTCGTATAATTCTGTAGCTTACCTTCAAAGGCACTAAGCTCACTACTTTACTTTCACTGTAAAAAATTGAGTCTGTTTGATTTGTTTCGCTAAAGTTATACTAAATTAATATACATTTGTTTCATTTTTTAACTAAACTTCCAGTTAAATTTCGTATTTTGTACATTTTGTGGAAACGCACGAAGAAAGGGTAAAGAATTTTCTTCCACAAATTTTATTTAAAAGATCAGAAGGAATGTACTTTACCGTTAAAAGAGAAAAACTGACCATTCTACGAATTTTTTTAAGTTAGGTGGTAGAGAATCTGATGCTCTGTTACGTCTTATTCTTTACCACCTCCTTCCAAGACTTTCCTCTTTCTTCGTAATAGTTTCTCTCTGTTTTCTTGTCTTATTTGATTTCTTCCTGTCTTCTTTAGCATCATTTTGAATATTTTATTCTCTGATATCTTTTCCTTTTAGGTCAAATTTTTTTTCGTGACCGTCAGAAGTTTTTTACATTCATTTCAATGTTAAACCTTCAATTCTGTAAGTGATACACTAAATTATCCCTGAAGTATTTTTAAATAATGGTAAGTTATGCAAATTTGAGAACTCGTTTCCTGAAGACATTTTAAACATAAAAATTATAAAATACTTAATAAACTATCAATTTTAATGTAGCAAATACTTTTAAATCCTTATTGGTACCTCAAACGTTTTGTGACTAAATTAACCCCAAAACTGATTTTAAAGATAATACTTCAGGTATAAACATCCCCTTAGCAGGTGGATGGTTCGTGTGATTTTTCTTTCAAAGAAACAAATTCTATCACTGTTCTTGTATCGAAGGTTTGAAAAGAATTTCAGCTTCGTTCGAAAATTTCTACTGAATAAAATCTTATGAAAGCAAACACTCTACTGAGCGTTTAAGAGTACATAAGTTTTTGTCCAGTACGACAGAGTTTAGTAATTTCGGAATATAGCACAAATACCAGAAGTATGATACCAGAAAATATGACCCGGAATTTTATTCTCAGAACCAAACAAATGGTCCTAATGATAATTCTTTCTTAACGTTTCGGCAATGAGGTATCTAAAAGACATGCATAATGTCAAAGTCACTTCAATTGATTTTATTTAATAATTGTTGAAATGACAGAGCAGGGAGATTATGTTTTATATTTCTTTGTTTTTTTTTAAATGAAAGAAAGTGCCAAACAAAATGATATTTTGTAAAGACTTCAAGTACAATATGGTGAATCCATCTCAACAAAAACCCAGGTGTTCGAATGGTGTAATAAGTTTAACGAGGCCCGTACAACGGTCGAAAATTTACCGCATACGAGATGTTCGAAAACTTCAACCACGCAAACCAACATTCATCTCATAAACGGCCTTATTCTTGCCAATAGAAAACTTTTTGTCCTTGAAATGTCACAAATATTACAAATTAGTGTCGATAGCGTCGAGGGAATCATCCATAACCATTTGCATTACCGAAAGGTTTGCGAAACATGGGCACCTAGGTCGCTAACTATGGAACAAAAACAGAGACGTGTTGAAGTTTCTGCTAACTTTCTCAGGCGTTACCAAGAGGGAAGCGATTTTATGTATTTTTAAATTACTTACTCATCTTTTACGATACTTGGGTTCACCATTTTACACCAGAACCAAAAAGATTAAGTTTAGAATAGTGCCATACACAAACTCTTCAAAATCAACAACAGCGAATGTTGTGCTTCCAGCCTGTAAAATAGGAGATACCGTCTTTTGGGAGAGTGAGGGTTGTTCTTTTAGTCGATTTTTTGAGAAAGGCTTATCGTGCTCCTTATTATTCTGACCTGCTTACTGAAAAAGTTAAGTCTACATTTCGTTAAAAAAGGGGAACACTTTCAATCAGAAGTGTTATTTTACTACATGATAACGCGCGTCCTTATACTGCCCAATTGACTACAAATGTCCTCGAAAAAATGCATCAGAAGGTTCTTTCACATCCATCTTATACTCTGGATTCATTACCATGTGATTTCCATCTATTTGAACCGATGAAAAAGGTATTGGGTAGTTTAAAATTGCCGAGTTTATGCATGAGTGGCTTCAAAACCAACTAAAAACATTTTATAAAAGTGGCATTATGAAACTCCTACAACGCTGGCAAAAGTGCATAGATTTAGAGGGTGAATACGTCGGGAAATAGTGTAAAAATCATATTACCGTTAAGTAGAAAGCTACACTCAAATTCCGATTTACATTTGAACCCTCCTCGTAACTGCCTAAATAACTTTCTAATACAGCCATTTCACAATTGGTAATCGAATTAATTACCAATTACCTGCAACAATGATGTCATCGACAAGATTTAAATCTGAATTAAATAATATCTTATCGTCTTATAAGCATAAACCGCCATTTAGAGTAATCGTGCCTAATAGGCTACGTGATGAAATTTTTTTCATTGGCAATTAAACTTTCTTTGGTCAAAATCGTTTATGGTGAATTATATCGTCTAGACCATAGGATCGATAATAATTCACTTGCCTTTACTCGTGTTTATGCAGAAAGATTTTTATATTGTAAACGGGTATGATTTTGATATTTCTTTTATTCTGTTCTCTGAAGCGTTTTAAATAACACAGACATACATACATACACACACACACACACACACTTCCACACACTTCGCACATACTTCTTCTCAACAATAAAATATCATCGTTTTTTCCTTCGACTCTAGCGTATAAAACCATAAGGTTTACAACCGAACGAAGAATTGAAGATCAATCTAAAACAGGGGCGAAAAGAACACGATTAGTGATTCCGAATAGACTCTCTCGCCATAACAAAATCATAATAAAGTGATTCCCGAGATCATATAAAGCGATACCGAAAGGGGGATATAAAGAAACGACATATTTCAAATGATGTGGTCAAAGAAAGAAATGTTTTTAAATTTCCTTAGATCGTAATATACACGTCACGTATTACATAGTGGGATGTGATTTAATGCTTCAACTGCTACGTTCTTGATTTAGTATTAATTATATTCAATACCCTTTGAAAATAAATGTTAAAACGGATTCCGATAAATAAAAGTGGCTGCCGATCTGCAGAAAACAATATAGAAAATTGATTGTAAATCATTTATTTGCATATAAGGGAACATGACCATATACATTCATGGCTGTAAGAATATATTCTTTTTTTAAACAAAATTGCGCTATAATGCCAATATCGGATATGAATTACTAATTAAGACACATATATTTGATACACAATTTGAACATCAATATTTTTAGAATGGTTTATTTACGTCTTAAATTTAGTTTGACAACATTTAGTAGCAAATTTACTGCATTAAGGTAATTTAAAATTATTTAATTGTATTAACAATAGTATTTTCTTTATATTGATTATGCAGTATTAAATAAAACAGTATTAAAATATCGTAGATAATTAAAAATTTATAAAAATTCAGTGACCAAAGTTTTAAGGTTGTAAAGTACTGCAGGAAGTGTCTACGACCGACTTCCGTGCAGTAGTAAAATATATTCTTTGAGGTTGTAGAAAATTTTTAGAATAATCAGACTAACGCATGTATGATACGTGGCTATAAATTTTCCAAATATGGATGCAATCCATTGTTCTGGAGATGTTACATTCAAGAATTGTCCTCGAACAAGTAAAATGAGTAACATAATAAAATTAATTAAATGCTCTTTAAATAATGTATCACAAGCTGCCGCTAATCACTTAAGATCTTAAGGGTGAAACTCTTCCTCTAGCTTGAGGGATAAACTTTGGAAACGGCAAAACTAGAAATACGATCAAGTTTTTCTTTCTAAAATTTACTAAAATATCCAATTGTAGTTAGCAAATTGCATCATTTTTACTAATTACGTTCACAGAAATCATAAACACGTTTTCTTATTATAAAAAGGAATCAAATTAATGGCCGACAATTGCACATTTTTTCAATTTCAAATAACAGTTATTATATGAAGACAAGTTGATAAATCTCTTTGAAAATTTGCCTAGCTTTGTTCGAAAAATGCCGTTAGGCCATGGTATTCCACTTTGAGTCAGTCACGCCAGAGAAAAATTTGCCATTCAAGATAGCGAGACACCTGGAAGACCCATTTTAGTGTCAACTGTGGAAAATATCGATTCAATCCAAGATTTGGCTATTGACTTGGACCAAAAAATATAGCTGAGACTATGGATATTTAATGTGAATATACCTATCACATACATATGTTTTGAAAAGGGAGTTGAAAACGATCCCAATTTTCTCAACTAACAAATGAGTTGCAACTGTAGAAATAGAAGGGTGCATTTCATTGACTCAGCAACTAAGCAGCAATCAATGGGTGTTCAAGACTAAGAAATTTCGTATTGAAAATTCTGCTGGAAACGTCCTTGCCATAATCTTTTGAGATAGTCATGACATCATTTTTATTAAGTACTTGGAAAACGGAAAAACAATTACAAGAGAGCATACTCATCATTATTAATAAACGTGTACGTAAAAATAGTGCAGAAAACTCGCGGAATGATCTCCGAAGGAATTTTGTTATTGCAAGAAAACGCGTCAACATACAATGAGAGCATTTCCATAAATAAACTTCACGAATTGGGGCTCGAATTGGTGAAACAACCCCCTTATTTACTTGATTTAGTCCTTTCGAATTCTTATCTCTTTCCTACGCTGAAAAAAAGTTTTGCTATGGCGGTTTGCAGGTCAAGAAGAAAATTTTTTAAAGTAAAGTTAAAAAAATGTCACTGCATCCGGCATTTATAGGTATAAATATATTGTCAATGAAATTTCAAATAATTTTCTAAACAAATTTGACACAAACGACCATGAAAATTCGTTGAAATCATTATTACTGACCTTTCAGATGGAACAATATGAATAAAAATTCTGATCACGTATGGATGGGTACGCAGTTACAATTAACATAATTACTTCAAAATTATTAGGCTCGTTCACTCATACGTTTATTATGATTATGTACGAGTATAAACATTTAGTGTTTGGTTATTTTTAACAATTGTTTACCAAATCTTACATGTGAAGTACGCCCCTCGTTTTATCACGAAAGCCTAAATTCATTTTGGGCAGATACACTCTTAAGAAAACTGAAAAGTTTTAACGGCATTGAGAGAGAGAGAGAGAGAGGAGAGGGGGCTTCCTCCAAACATTTTCACCGTGAAAAAGGGAAACGATAGAGGCTGGAAGCAGATTGGATTGTGGAAAATCGGTCGCACCGACGGATATCTTGAGGGAGTTGAATTGAAAGTTCTCACTTCTAGTGATTCTTAGTTTACTTCTCTAGAATTTTCGACCTATATTCAACTTTGAAATAAAACTTTTATCGGCAAAAAAGCAGGTTGGTCAAAAATGTACATTCAAATTTCATTTTGCAGTTTTTAAGTTAGTTTTTTAAGTGAGAAAAAAATTATAATGAAATAAAAATTTGCAGGTACAAAGTCTGGTGAATACGGTGAACTGAGTAACTTATTCATTTGAAAAAAAACTTGAAATATTTTTGTTAAATATTTAAAGCTATACGTAATTAGGTTTTGTTGAAACACATATAAGTAAATTTTTTCCTTTATTTGGAATAACAATGGCGTTACTCTGCCCTTAGCCACCACCTTAGGGGAGTGCGATTCCCTTGATACAACTGCTAAAGGCTCTTGATATTATTTAATCCTCAGATTTCTTTCATTTTGCTAAGTCTGAATGCTTGAGAGCATAAGCCATTTCTGGTATCTAGGGTCTTTGGTGTTGAGCATTATTTTTATTAAAATAGTCAGGCAATCTATTTTTAGCTAGTCTTCTGGTCGTTTTTTCTGGATTGCTTTTCATAATTTATTAAAAAAAAAATCGTTTGGTGAATTATTAGGAATTCGTAATATAAGTGTCGATTCTTCCATATGTAAAGCATATTTTTTGGCATGAAAGCAGTCATTTGTTATTAAAACACTAAGTTTTCGTTTATTATATATAGACATTCATATAATTGATCTGCAGCGAGTGTTCGAAAATGATGGTTCTAGTATGTTTTCTAATTATGTTACATGGTGCGAAAAGTTTGCGATCATATTCTTGAACTGATTGTAAACAGTGATCAGTCTTATTATGTCAACACTATGTTTATTTAAACATTCAAGTCAACGTTATTGTTATATAAAAGTGAATTTTGAAACCAGTTCTTTCTGCTTAAGTATTTATTTATTATCGGTTATGTAGATTTTTTGTATTTGCGGCGATAGAAAATTGTGTACGAGATGCCTATAACGGAACTAAACACTATCTTGCATTTTCTACAAGGCATCTTTATTTTTTAATTGATTACTAGTGTGTGTCATTGACAAGAATACTTACAGAAAACATAATATTTTTATGACCTATTATTCAATAAATTTCTTATGTTAGATAATTTACATGAAAAACAACCATTGCTACGATTGTTGATTTTAACGGTACAGCAGGTAAATCGTGGCTCGATTTTTCTTCCGATTGAGCAACATCCTTGTAAACATCACGATCCATGATCGGACACAATGATTTAGCAACAATTACTCAGGTTAAGTCATTGATCTGTTGATCTTACGTCTAGTTCTGCCTTAATATAAGACTATAAAAGCGATAGAGTGAATAATGTGAGTTTAATATAGTAAATTTTATTAAGTACCTATTCAGAATTATCAATTAAATTTTTTACTTTCCTAATTAATGAAGTCTTTTTAAACCAAGTACTAATGAAGAGTAAAATTAAACGTAATCCTTAAAGTCTATATTTAATATTGTTTAAAGTCATTTACCGTTTCTTTTCAATTATTTTCAAATTTTCCGGCTTGTTTAAATGGTAATTTTGCGTCTATTCGTTTAGATACTCAACGATCGTCTTTGTTTTATGAAAGAATTTTGTTCAGTTATACCTCGTACCGTGTGTGAACAGAACTGGTTCCTTGTTTATTAATATCATTCCGTTTTAATGCTCGAACAAGAGTATGGGCACTTTGGTTACTAAACACCATGGGTAACCTTGACGACTCTGCTAATTGAAAATAATAATTAATTAATTATGTAAATTGCACCTGCCATTTATGAACAATACCTGTGCTTATTTTTAGACAGGTAAGTTGCATTTCAACCAGAAGCATTGAAGCATTGAAAAAGTGTTATGATGATTGAACCTTGAAACTAATCAAAATAAAAGAAGAAATGAATAAGGCAACACTGCCTGTTAATCGATATCCACTTGCAGAGTTGAAGATTGTGATTTATTGAAAGGCATCCAGCAGAACCATTGAACTGCTCTTTAGAGAGATTTAAACTGTTTTGCGTACCTACTCAGTTTAACGGTAATGCAAACTTGTTTTTTTCCTTTTTTGATACTTAAGAAATTTAACAGTTTGTCAAACTTGCTGTTCTTCTTTATTTTTTCGTCTTTTTTCTTCGTATAAATTTTCATACCACCCAATACAAATGGTCAAAAAGACCACCCACCGATAAGGGATACTCAAATTTCCTGTGTATTGGCATCGCAACAACTCGAGCCCCCATAACGGGAACGACTAAAGAAAGATATTCTTCATTGTAATTTTAATTACGTTAATTTCAAATAAGTACTTATCGGACCGGAAAAAATGTTACAAATCCGGCCTCAATTATTAGAAGAAGTAAACGGCTGATGATCGGTACCCACTTGAATACCATTTTGTCACTGAACGATCAAAGATATTCTCTTTTCTCTAAGAGAAAGCATCACGTTTTTCGTCCTACGCCTTCAGGAGAGTGACTTCTTTCTCTCTCGAAGAAATTCCATCGTGATGGGTGCACACGTAACTCGGTGATTTATTAAGATTAACTGAGTGACTTATTAGGTAATATTAAGAATACTTCCTGCCTATTAAAGTAAAGTATATAAAAAAAATTGTTTAGTTTTTCCCTGAAGAAGCCTTCTCTTCTTCCCTCGATTTGATTTGATCCAATTGCTTTATCTCTTTGTGCCTCCTAGTCCTTTCTACGTAGTTTGACAGTCCAGAAATTGGAAGTGCGGTGGACGGTCGTTTCCTAAATGCGAGTTTTCCACTGATAGGATCAGTTATTTTCGGCAACAATGAAGCTGGAAAACGGAAATTCTTTCACTTTCCAGCTTTGAGATTTCAGTATAAGGATTAGTTTTTCCCTTTGCATTTGGATAACTTATGTAATTTATCTTCAAATATCTCGTGAACAAAAATACAGATCAAGTTTTACGCAATAAAACCAGATGTGTAATAAAGACGAAAGCACATTTCAGTGCATTATAAATCAAAAACTTTCTAAAGTGGCGGAAATTTTCCGGCCTCTACGTGAATATAACGGGCCTAATTCTTCGGCAACAACTTTGCCGATTTCAAACTTGGAACTCAAACTGTATAAACTTTATATCAAGTCCCGCCAAAAGGCCGTATCGATCTCGTTTGGATTACGTACCTTTTTTACACCACCACGTCGCATAGGGTCGTCTTTGTTCTACCCATGAAAGATGAACTCGATGCGGCCGTAGCCCGAAAACCCGATTGCCAGTTTGGGTCTGTTCAGTTTCAGAAACTATTTAACTCATTTGCTGAAGATTGGTTGTATTAATCTAATAGTATGGCTTATTCAACCAAATTAGGAAAAATTATCAAGTATTGGGACAAGAATTAGAATGAAATCGAAAGGAAAAAAAGAGAGAAAACAATAATTAATGTCACTTACATTAACAAGGTGTGGGTGCAACACATTGTAGGCAATCACCTATTGCCCAATAACAATACCTATCTATTATTGAATAAGACCTGACTAGTTTACTTGTTTTTTTTCGACTTTTGCAATGTTGCAATTACATTGTTGGTATTTGGGGCAAAGAGCATATGTATTAAGAATTCTAGTCTAGTTCAGAAAGCATAACTGATTTGCATAATTTTTCAAATTTGTAATAAGTAAGTATGTACTTCAAGTATTTCTTGCAAATAAAATGGTAATTTAGAAGGCCAATGTTAGGATTACAGTGCGGAATTTAGGACGATAGGTCAAATAGAAAGATGAAAAGTAAAATAAAAGAAATAAAAAAAAGTCTTGCGGTTGAAAATGTGTATTTTACTAAAATTGGTAAAAATATATTCGCTTATTTTAACAAAATTTAACAGCGTATCTAAAGGCTCAAACAGAAAAAAAAAGATCAGTGTTTCCACTCGAATTGAAAAACGTATTAAAAAAATGGTAAGCGAACATATTAATTTTTCGGTTCAACATACTTTTCGGTCCCAAATATAAAGCATGAAATTCATAAAAAGGCAACGAGAATCACCAAGAGCCCCGACCTCACCCCTGTAGCGCGAACTTTCACCCCCTTAAAACCATCTAATAACACATTCCATAAAGTTATGGGCATTATCGTTACACCAGTTAGCCCTCGAATTTTCAGGACGTTAATATTTTTTCGGTCGGCTGATTCTTGTTTACCCATATCCATTGAGGTTATGGGTAAAAAAATGTGAAGGAATATATTTAAAAAGGAAATAACAATATATTGATAGAATAACGTGGGCTAGATTTTGAGTTTGATCTGTTTTGATTGTTCAGTCAATGTTTTTGAGAACATATTTTGCTCGTTATTATAACTTATACCCACGTGTGTAGGTCAACAATTCTTAAATCCATTCACCCATCTCTCTATCTCTCTATTTGTATTATTTCAAAAATAATAGTATGCTTTAGCTTCCCCTCAGATATCAAAATATTCCCAAAGCGTAGTGACGTAGGTGCGCCCACATATTCTTCGTACAATTTCACTTTATTATGGTGTAAAATACGCGGAGGTTGTAGCAGCCTGAATGAGGAGACTCAAACTCAAAGTTGCAAATCGGCAACGTCGAAATGTCGCGTGTAGGCGAAAATGGTGCCCGGAGATAAACACGGCAGCATTTTAATTAAAACCCTCTGGAAATGTTCAGGATCGGGGAATCGTCGAATTATTGAACATATTCGGAAATAAATCAAATGCTAAATATTGGAATCGATAACGAAACAGTTGGGCAGATAGGTTTTTCGTTAATGAGTGAAAACTACTAAATAGAAACATTGTATGCTTTATCTGCTATAAAAAATTTGTTTGAAACATTATGAATCTTAATCATTTTTAATATTTGAATATTTGAAACATCTGACAGCACTGCTTTTACAAACTATGTAGTACTAAATTGCAATGTTGTCAGATGGTAGTTAGTTGCTGAAAAATAAGGAAAACAATTAATTCGATCAATGCACTTTTTATGGCATTATATTAGCATTTTAAATATGCATATACAGTTTAAATTAATAATAATAATAGTTATCCAAATAATTTTAAATTAAATTTTAAAAATTATTAATTAAATATGAAACTATTTTGATAGAAAATACTGTTTTAACGGAGAAAGATTATCAGACTGTGGGAATTCTAAGAAGAAGAGGAGTCACTATATAATCTGGAAGGACACAAAAATAAAATACTCGCAAAATCAGCCTCGGAAACTTCGGCTTGGGTTTGTTAACTTGCAAGACAAAGAACTTGAAATTTTCATTGTCAGTTGTATAGCTGTCATCCATTTAAGAATAAAATAAATATCATCCATCCGAAGGATGTATGATATTATCCATTCGAAGGAATTGTAGCAGAAGAAATAAAATCAAATCATTAACTTGAGGAATGGAAGATTCTTATCCTTTGGCCCTCGTAGGAATATCGTTGGCAGTCTAGCAGTTGACGGTAATAAAGGAGGAAAATTGGAATTTACGAAAAGGCCCTCAGAACGAGAAGGATGCGTTTGCGCAGATCCAAATTCAAGGGTAGGGCGAGATAATTATTAGTATAAGGCTGCAGGCGAAACGTGCCAGATAAAGCAATTAAGTAATTGATAAACAACCCCATCGGAGTGGGGCGTAGATGTGACTAGGGCCTACGATAGCGTTGACAGTTTGACAGTTTCTTGTTGGATCGTTGTGTCTTGACCTACAGTTTTTAACTAAAATATTAAATTTCACTATTAATAACACTTAATTGTTCCGTAAAAATATTTTTCAGATACATACATTAATATGGTTATTTATTCAAAGTCATATTATGAAACTTCCACAAATGTGAAAAAATCAAATAGAAAAAAATTATTTGAAAGAAGAATGGGAGTTTTCGACTTGATTCGCTTCGAAAATATTTACGTAGCCTAATAACCCAGTGAAACTGGAAAATTTATATTGACAGGGCTCGTTCAACCCCTCCTGGAGCGTTTTCCCGTTTTACATACCATATCCGAACAGGGGTCTGTTAGAAGGCGGATCTTCCAACGTGAATTCGATGCTTGAAATTAATCAAATGAAAGAGAAAATTAACAATTTTGTCCTCAATTAACCTAAGAAATGATTCAGGAATTAATAACTCATCCATGATTGATTTTAAATAAAATTAATAGCTGTGCCTTTGCAGTAATTCTAGTAGTACTATTTGGGAAACATATTTACTAAAAACTATAAAAATATATACATTAAACTTTTGGTAAAAACAAGAGGGAAAGTGGTTTAAAACATTTTACAATCTTGAACAGATAATTAAATTGGCTAAAAATTGTCAGAGTTAATGAACCATAAACATGTTTACAATATTGTGCGTTATACTATGTTTGACACTAGTTAGACTAGAGATATCGGTAAATTCAAAGTAAAACCGCCTTCTTCTTCAGTTTTAAAATCAATACCATCCGTGGGAAACGGTCCGAACTCACTCCGTTGAGTTACACCTACTTTTATTAAACTTGGCGGTGGCGACACCGGCGTTGGATAAACAATGTTCTGTAACGCGAACATTTATCGACGACCCACTTGTCCATGCTACTTTCCAATATTTAACAATTTTCTAATGTATGTTGATAGTTTGGTTAAATTTTTATCGTAATTCGGTCCATGTAACACCATCAAACAACTCAATTTACAACTCTCATCAAGTTTACCAGTAAAACTTTAATATATGGAAAGAAAAATGTGTTTAGTTTTCGAGATAGTTCCCTTCTATTCAAAATATTTAGACAAAGGATATTCCAAAGCTTTTATACTATCCCCATGAACTAATTCCTAGAATTCTTGAAAATATGTGTTTGTTGCTGCAATCACTTCAAAATTGGTCATATATTTTTTAACATGGTGGAATATTTATTCTGTTTACACGCAAACTATTTTCAAAAGTAGTCAAGGTATGCAGAAAAGGTATACCTATTCAATTCCCAGTTGCCTGTTATTAGGCCCAGTTGCTTTGTTTCTGTAGTATAGTTAGTGATTAATGTGAGTCTCATTCTCAACGATGAACCTGGTTATCTCAGTTATTTCCACTAACTTTGGCCGATTTTGCTATAAATTTGTAGTTAATGTAAACGATGGAGAATATTCAAACAATCAAAATTCAAGCCCATTTTTTAAAATTGTATTGCTGAAATACTTTCAATACTAATCACTACATACCTTTCTTGTCTTTGAAAATTCTTATGAAGCGCTGTCAGGAAAGCAGCAGCAATGATGTTAAAGCTTCGAGTAGATTTCAATTTCTTGACCTTTTTTGGTATCTGTTTATACAATCTAATTTTTGCACTTATGTCTAGTTGGATATCTGTCTGTTTACATGTCTAATTAATAGTGAAATTGAAGGGTTGTAAAGATACAACACGTTTAGAAGACCAGTTCAAAGAGCATTGCATCAACCATATCTATATATGATTAAAACTTTTAGTATGTCAATATTAGTTGCCACAGAACAGATGCTGATTGTTGATGTTTATGTTTATCGTAAGATGTAGTGTAATCATGTTAAAATTTATAAAACTAATAGTAAATGTTACAGTCAATATCCGAATTCGGGTGATATACAAAACTAATTTTAAGCAATGAAAAAGACCAATACCTACCTGATATCTTTCCATTTAACTTGTATTGGGGAATACAAAATACCCAGAACTAGTTTTGCAGATTTCGGAATAGTCAATACTAGTTCTGTCCTAAACCATCTGTTAATATATATTTTTTGTGATCAAAATATAGAAAAACTATACCTTTCCCTATTTTTTAATTTATGGTTTTTCTTTGAACAGCAACACTGAAAATGGGTACAACCAGTATTGTATGCCGGGTAACCAATTACTACAAAAAATGCCAATTTCTATTAATTTTTATAATTTCAAAAAAATTTTATATGAAGAGAGAAATTTAAAAAGGTTTTCGACTGTATACAGGATGTTGTATGAAAGCGAGCCATAAAATTTATTTTTCAAATGCGATATTCTCTAAAATTTTACACATTTGGAATGTCAGTAAAATTCTCCATATAACGTAATGATCAATTTTACATTTGTATATTGTGACCAGGGTTTTTGAAGATTCGGTTTTTAAGATTCGTAGAATTCGAAGCCAAATTCGCATAATAAAAAAAGTACGAAATTTGATCTTTCAATGTATGAAATAATATTTATAGCAATAACAACATATTTTATTTATTATAATTTAAATAAAAACATTTGAAAAATAATAATACATCAATAGACTTGTCTGCTTTTCGTGAATGAGTTTTTGTGCAAAAATTAATAGATATAGAAATAGCTCTTTCCGCATCAGTTGAAATATAATTATTAAAAGTATTTCCAGACTTGAATTTTTTTTAAAAAATCATTCTCCGAACATTCGATTATTTCCTACTCGAATAATGAATCGAATATTTTAGCAAAGATTCATTCGAATTCGAATCCGAATGATTCTTAAACTCTTAATAGTAAATACTTGCCCCAAAAATAACTCAAATAATTATACTATACATATAGGGTATTTTCTTCAGACATACCAATTGAATAAATTTCAAACAACTTTGTTTAGGAGTTCCTAAACAAAACATCCTGTATGTTACTATTCTAAATTGTGTGCTTCAGATCCAACCAGGATTGTGTACGTTTTTTAAATTTCTTTTTAATATTTTGAAAAATATGTATTATTTGATATTTCATATGTTATCTTATTGTAGGGTTTGCTGCAAAAAGGAGGTAGCTCCAATTTTTTAAAAATTTTTATGTAAATTTTTTCAGATTTTTATAGTCCATCGTTTAGTCACCATACACAAAACCGTAGTATAAAATGGACACCCTGTATACATACATTCTTTCTAGCACCAAATGGAAGAGGATGCATTATTGTACCAGATTACATACACAACACAAAATCAAGAAAAATGGAGCTACCTCCTTTTTCCAGCAAACCCTTCAATTGGAGAAATCTAGAATCTCTTAATATAAATAGTATGGACATAAATAACGTTCATTTTTGTCAAATCGTAAAAATTTTATAATTTTNTTTTTGGTTCTTTGGTTTTTATTTTTGTCTGACTGTTGGCCTGATCGAATGGTTTTAAGAATATTAATATAGATTTAATAAGTTGTTATTGATTTTTGAATGGGGATTAAATCGATTAAATACTTCTAACAACTCATTTAAATATGGAGATTCATCGAATTCTGTTTCAATATATTAGAAATGACTGCAATTGGAAGCGATTGGAAAGAGATTAATAATATGTATTTTTATTATCAATAGAAATCTTGAACTTTTATATTTGTCTAACTTAAATTGAAATTGAAACATTCTTAAATAGGAAAATCACAACTTTGAAGGAAGTGTGAACATTTCCAATGATCAGAAAATTTCTGACAAGCATATATTACGCTGAGGAGAGTATCACGTTAATCTTCTTAAGTAGCTGATCCGTTTAATTCCACAGAAAAGGTCTGGATTAGCAAGAAACAAGAAATTTTGTTGCATTTTACTATCAAGGGTGTTCTTATCACATCTACAAACAACTGCAATAATTCTAACTGAATTTGTTCGTAAATATAAAAAAAAAATCACACTAACAAAAGAAAATTGGAAGTGACTGCATTGACAAAGACAAATGTCGAGGAGTTTTAAGAATCTAAAAACAATGCTTTAGAGAATTTTTAGAATCTTTTTTTTATTTAGCAATTTCTTGTGTCCAATTGATGAGAAATCAATACATTTTTGTTATGAATATATGTAGATTAATTTTCTGAACAATAAATGCTGACAAAAATCTAAAAAAAAGGAAATTAAATTAGAAATTATTTTTGAAATCGATTTGCGATGTGAAATTTTTTTCTTACCATGCAACGTATCCAAGTCAGGTAGGTAAGTTATTAAATTTAACATCCAAGAATGACCGGCATGTTATATAGAGAATAAAGCAGAGCCACAACATAAAACAAAACTAAACCATCAAACCAGTTTGTTCTTCTGATCATTTTCAGTGTTTATAGACTGAAATAAGAAGTGAAAAGGAGCAGACTGGCATATGCAGCAGGTGACGGATACTGGGTAGTCTGTAATCAACTGTGGCGGCAGGAATCGACCGCAGAAACAGGGAAAAAGAAAAGTAAAACTAAAATACCGAACTGGACGGGATTGAGCTTTCAACGGGATACGTTTTGCTGCGGCTACGATAAATTGCAATTCTTTCTTTTAATTTTATTTTTAGTGGATAGATGACCGGATGACATTCATTAAAACAATTTATTGGACAAAAATAGAAAGAAAATTACATAATCATAATTTAACAACAATAATCTAAAGCCCTTTTATTAATTTTTCCAAATATTAATGAGGAATCATGAGTAAACGGGGAACCGAGTGAACCAACCAGTTTTCTTTGGTCACCCACGACCGAATCGACCTTGAGGACGCATCACCTTCTTTGGTGACAGCAAATCACTTTTTACAAGAAGTGGTCGGCAACAGCTGAACGATGCCCATATGTGAACCCAGATCAGCGCGAGACAGTTTTGGTTTTTCAGATTCGATGTCTTTTTTTGCCTCTTCTTCTTCTTCTTCTTCTTTCTTTGGGTATACAATGGCACGGTCAGTGGCGGTACTCCGATTAGTACCTATAAACATTACCATTTTAGACCGTTTAATCTTATGTTATTAACATTCAGATTGCAATATGGAAATTTTAATTCTACTGATTTTCAAGAATGTCCTCAATTAGGCTTCATACATATTCCTAGGGCATGCAATCATACTCTTCAAATTAAGGTAGCTTCTAACTAATGTTAGGAAGTGGCTTTCATCTCTCAATTACCATCCAAGGTGACGTCGGATGTACTTAATTGGATTTAGATTTGGGCTGTGTGGCGGCCATTCTAAAACATTGCCTGAAAATACGATTGTATAATTAGGCCTATGTGCAGTATTGTATTCCCATATCTTTATCGAATGTGAGGGATGTTTGAATGAATCGTTGCTTATAAATAATTATACGACGATCTAACATGTATGAAGAAAATCTGGACACTTAGTATTTCTTTAGAAATTATTGTGCCATGCAGTTTGTTTGTGTACAAAATACAGTTATAGACGTGATGTTCTTAACTGAGCAAAAGTGCAAATGAAAGAACTCCAAAAAAAAAATCTTGATCTAGTGTTTCCATTGACAATCTCTAACAATTAAGGTTGGAATATGCAATTTTCTGTCTTCATAAAAATGTGATTACAAAATTGTTTCTGTACAGTGACAAATTCCTAAAACTGTAGTTCTCAAGCATCGGCTATCTGTATTATTAGTGTAACCTCTCAAAGTGATTCTAAACCAGCCACCTATTAAAATGGGTATTACTGTATATTCAAAACTAGAATTATTAATAGCGGTACGCAATTAAATCAAGGTAACTTCCCCATCTATAGAAATCACTCTTATTGTGTCCGTTGAAAATTCAATGTCAATAAAAATATAATTTATGCATATGGGAAACACGTGACATCGAAAAGTGGTGCCGCTTCATTCAAAATTCATCGGCATGTTAACAAAGCTCAAACTATACAACGTTCTTATATTTATTATTTTTTAAACCGATTTTCATAATTCTCGATAATTAGCGATGTCCAGCTAACTTAATTATCTCTGTCAATCAAGATAAGGTCACATTGTACAGAGTGTTGATAAAAAAATAAAAAACGACCTAATTTCGAACAATTTAAAATCTAAAGTAGTTTTAATTCATTGAAGTTGTGTAAGAAAGGTAGACTCTTAAACTAATAAATGAACAATTTGTTATGTCAAAGAAATAATAGAACTACTACTGAAATATCTTATGGTTATATAATGTCAAATGCAGTTATTAATGTATAAACAATTTCACGACTTTTTATAATAATTTATTTAAAAACAACGCACTTTATTTGTTTATTTGTAGTCGCCCACCTTAATAATCGGTATTCAAATACCGTAGTACCCAATTGTAAATGATTATTATTATTATTCGCCATTTCAAGGGTATGATCATTTCGCTAATTTGTTTCCGGTTTGGCTTACCGTGTATATTGTTTTTAGTTAAATCATAATCATTTTATTTTTGTTTTAATACAATAACTTGAGGTCACTTTCGCGTCACGTTTCATTGTTTATGCAAAATTACCCAGTGAAGTCCGTGATATAATTTGAAGTAATTTTTTTTCAATTAATTTTTGTAATAATAAAAAAATAAACTATTGTTTTACCTTCAAAATTTTTAGGCCAATTGTAGGTTACGGCACTGGTTTTGAATCGTTTTCACACTAAAAAAAAGTGTAAAATATCAAACACTTTAAGATTCCCTTTTAGTAGGTCGACGCGATAAGGATACACATTTAACAGTTTT
The DNA here is from genome assembly GCA_013372445.1 of Hypothenemus hampei. Lineage (NCBI taxonomy): Eukaryota > Metazoa > Arthropoda > Insecta > Coleoptera > Curculionidae > Hypothenemus > Hypothenemus hampei. The sequence goes on along the minus strand of JABRWK010000013.1, from coordinate 587,952 downwards.
ATTTTCTGTGTTTACGATTACAAAATTACAAATTTTCATAGTTTTTAAATGAAAAAAAAAAAAAATTATATATGAACTAAAGGAAATAACTGTAGAACTGTAGGTAACTTGAAAACATATTTGACTGCATTAAAAGGTAACAGTATCGGGTAAGACAGTAAGGACTCAAAAATAGTACTAAATAGATATAAAGGAAATCCTCTATGACATAGGGTGACCAACAATTCTCTTTGATTGATCGTAAACTAATTTTGGATATTTATTTCAATCATTGTCAGTTCCAGAATACAGAGGAACGTAAATTCAACCATCAAAGCAGGTTGATTGGATATTCAAACAAAAAATGGTTTCTGTTTCCAGGAGTCGATCGGAAAAACTTACGTTGGCCAAAAGTCACTCATACATCTTTACAATGAAAAATATGTTATTGTAGGGTTAGCAATTTATAGAAATCATTCTCGAGAAATGAACTAGTACATTAAAGAATCGAGTGTTTACATTTGATTTGAAATATCATCAATTAGAATGGATATCCAGCTTGAACATGAACACTTACACAATGGGATGGACCTATCGCATTCGATTACCTATTTACTTAATGAATTTTGCAATTCTCTTATATGTACATGTTTTCCGATAAAACCAGGATTTATTTAAAGCAGATTTCTCCAAACCTGCTTTCGGCTTTCCGGACCAAATAAAATCCCCACTAGCTTACCGTTGGTTGTAAAACAGCCTAGGGTTCTAGTGAATGATAGCGATAAAATGCGAGCTTGGAGTGGTTTTTTCTATGCATCCCTTCGTAAACTATGTATATTTTTGGCAAAGTGACTTAATTTCCATCGAGGATTGCGAGGGGTACCTTTAAACTGATCATATATATCATGTTAGAACGTGCAGGAATCGTAAAGATTAATTTTCTTAAGGAAGATGCCTAGTTTAAGAGGAATATTTTCCAAGATCAGTACATGCTGGACAATCATCAAAACAGTTGATTTATTAAAGAATTTTAGTATTAAAATTATTATTAGAAACCCGACATTCAATGCATCACAAAAGTCATGCGATTTATCACTTTTACAAATCAGCGAGGTAAGACCCCACATGCTTAAACGAGTAAAGCTGAATTTCCAGAATGGACTATTTTTAAAAAAGTCACTGGCACATGTATGCCAGAAATAGTTGAAGTTTAATGACAATTTTTTCGTTGTTATTACTGTTTGGATGGTTCATTCTTCAGCAATGTGTGGCGTTATATAAATCTGCTAACTTGAGGTCAAAGAACAAATTAATGACCACATATAAACAATAATATATTATTAAATAATCGTTTCAACGTTAGAATACATATATAAATACGGAAGGAAATCAAATTAGAGGAAAAAAGTGTATGGTTTCGTGCAATTAATTTCGTAACTGTCTATTTATAATAAGATGCCAGTTTTACATAATATAAAAAACGCTTTTTATATCAGCAATCGATTAATGAAACGATTATGTCAAACCAAGTTTTACAATGAAAGTATCGATGTATCGAAACCGAAAGTCGCTATTACGAATTATTATGCAATTGTATTGGTTTATTTGGTTGCAATTGAAGTGCGACAAAACTTTTTCGTCTTCCTTGTTATACGTAAGTGATTGCTCCGGTACGGGAACTGATAATTTTCAATATTGTACAAATTTGTCATAAATTTATTTTCATTTAATTAATATGCGAAACTAAACAAAGTTATTTACCATAAGCCACGTCTGATCTAAGACCAATACATATGTAGAGGAAAATCATTGTGTTTTTTTTTGTTTAATTTTCAAATATAGTAAATTTGTCACGTCGCATATTCCAATTCTCTTTTTTCTTACAAGAAATGCACGAACATTAAAGAAATTTCCTTGAAAGTAATCGTATATTGTTGTAAAAATGACCTTGCAAGAGAAAGTCAAATACTAGAGAGAAGGAACCACTCGAGGCAAAAATCGAACACTTTCAAGAATATTTTTTAACCGTTTTTACCATTTATTTATTTCTTCAGCCTATTTATTATAGAATTCAGTAGTGAGGACTTTATATGTTTCTTCAAGAATCTTGTTCTTATTTAATAAAGTAATTTTTCGTTAATATTTCATGATGAAACAAACATATATTTTATATACTTTACTATTTTATGTAAATAAGTTCTTCTGTTCAATTATCTAGATATCATTTTGTTCAATGAGTTGTCTCCATGTCAAGGGGAATTGTTGAATTCCATTTTCCTTGAACTTCGCCGAAATTTTAGTCAACAGGGTACTACCATATATTGTATAATGGTTTGAAATTTTTGCCTAGAAGGGAATTTTTTAAAGATCTCAATAAAGAAGAGTTTCAAAAACTAAAAATTGTGCGGTTTGACGATTGCGGTTCCAGCTGTCCTTTTTCTCTTTGGCTGCATATACATGAATGCATTGATAACTCGTTAAAAATAAAGCAATTCACACAGGATATTTTGGTTGGAACCGATGATTAATTTGGTCCAAACTTTACAAATGCATTCAGAATTCTGAAAAATACCAAATGACTAAGATTTCACGAGCCAATATTGGAAAGCACAAACCAAACGTGTCCACATCCCACCAAACGTGAATTGCAATTGTATTTCAAAAATCTTTTTGCGAATTACGCGTGAAATCAAAGACACTTGAAGTTAACTAATTATACTGATAACACATCAACCTCCCTTTCTCCATTTTTCTATTAATTCTGATATTTTTTACTGAAAAGCTGTTTTTAATTCCTTAAGTTAGTCGGATTTGTAAGAATTTATCGGCAAGTGGATTGACAAGTGTTCAGAATACAAGACTTCTTTAAAATGCCACTACCATATAAGAAGCATGACTTATTTTCAATAAATGCCGCCTTTGAAGTTTGCTCATGACAGTTCATGTCTTCGACGAGGATCCTTTCTACTCAACAATATTGTAAAGTATCCAGTACTCATTGGTTATAATCACTTAGATAAAAAAACAGTATGTTTTTACCGATTAAATTTTCATTAGTGGCATTAAATGGAACTCATTAATCAAAAGAATTCATGAAATCCAGTTTCAACAAACTGGTGTTCTCGACATGTTTGGTGTCTCGTCTAAATGTGCATCTTGTATTGTAAATATTAGCGTCTTGAGTTCATTCTTATCACTATTGCAATTACACTGATCTTTTTCGTTTTTAGAATTCAAATCAGTAGCTTTAAACATTATGAATCACTAGCAACCAACTTTAATTCTAAAGAACCTTCTGCCTTAACAGCATTCACCCAAATGGTTGTTTGTATGGCAATTTCTGCCTTTAGGATTATAGAAACGCTGCTTCGAAAGTTTAACTTGCGGTTCCAGTAAAGAGGGTTGTAAATGGCTTTTAACTGGCCAAGTCAATCTCAAGCAAACTGAAAGTAACTAAGTCTTTGAATGTGTTACTGATTTTTTAACAATATCTTATACCGGTTCTTCCTAACTACTTTACCCCTATTTTGAGTATTCAACCTACTGAAATTTGTTCCTTTTCTTTCAGTTTTTTTAATGACTGTAGTAGTTTTTTTTTTCACTACCTTTGGACATGAAACTTTGGCTTATGTAAGTGAAATGGATTAATAGTCTCATATCTCATATCAATTTGGGTACCATATTTTTCTAAAGAATATGTACATACTACCTAGAAACATCATTTTCTTTAAAGTTGGATAACGAAACGCAATAGATCATTAATTTTTCTTAAAACCTAGATCGAAAGTTCAACTTCCGAAGCTTGTAATGCGGGTAGTAAGTCATTGTCGATCTAATCTGTCAAAATAATTTTCATGGAAGACATTTGTTTTGTTCATTTAATCAGTATTAACTTATCCCAGAGATATGAAACTAAAAACGACAGTATCTTTGTGTTTAGCGCTTTGCTCAAATCGAAATCACCCGCTGACATTAAGATTGACTTGCGTCCTTCCATACGTAATAGTAAATCTACAAAAGGTTTTCTTAAGTGAACTTTATGACTGGCAACAATTTCAACAAGACTTGAAATTTCTTAAAGAAAAACTTTATTAAGACTCCACATTAAAAGCAGTAAAGATACATATCTACATACGTTTCATGCGGCTTATCAAAAGATGTACCACCGCAAGCTTGCATTCCTTTGCATAGCAATTATATTTTCATGAATCGATTACAAGACGTTATTTATTAGGTAGTTCTGATTACAAGTTTTGCCGCAATTTTTTCCTTTTTCTTTGATGTTGTTCTTCGTTTCATTTAAGTTTTTATTGTCGTACTTATTTTCGATGTATTCGTTGGTTTGCATGTCGCATTGATCGAATTCATCAGCTGTTATTTTTCGGAAATCAATTTTAACCAGTTTTAGGAGGACACATGCAACCGGCCAAGTTTCCTGGTCGGCAAAGATTTCTGGCCTATAAATTATTTATAAATGACCAACTTCATCGTGGAATAATAGCGAATTTTCGCAGTAAACGTTAAAATTTATGGTACATTATTAGTTTTGAAATCGCCACATCAATATTTAGACAATTTATATGAAAAAAACTTGACAAATGTCTTGTTTTGATCGTTAGTTGATTCCGTTACAAAGCTTTTCGAATTAATCTTAAACAATTTTTTTTGTTTCGCTTTTCCACTTTTCTGATCTTTTCAATGCGAAAATTTCGAAGTTTCGAAACTGAGCAACAAAATAGAAAATAGATCACGGAGTTTTAAGCAAATAAACTCGTACACACACAAGCGGGTTGATAAATTTGGTACCGGTTATATTTATATCGCGTTTCGAAAATTAATCGCTCGACTTCATTAAAATATTATTTCGATTAATCACATTCCTAGTTACAAAAGCACAATGTTTTTATAACTCACATTGTATCAGTGTGTTCGTTGTAGTAATACAAGACCTACAGGGTGACGCAAATGAAATGGTCACATTGTCCAGTTCAAAACCAATGAAATTTATGATAACTCGATTTTCATTCCGAAATATCGCTGTTAGAGTGAAGCGAAAGATGTCTAGACATGATGGTGAGATGTTGTTAAGCATAGTTTCAAGAAAAGCGAACATAAAGAGCAAAGGATACAAGGCGACTTCTCAATACAACGTAACATTAGGGTCATCACCTTAGATTAGTGGCTTTAAGAGAATTGTCCTTTCTATTTGTCAATACATGATAGTCGGGCAGGGTAAGAAGGCAACGTAGCAAAAAACATTTTTTGTCGACAGACTTATTCATCGTGTTGTTTCAATTATAGAGTGGGATGTCAATGGCTTTCAGTAATCTCTTACATATATGTCAGTACATACATTGACGAAATATCGGAACTTTATTTCAAAATATATCTTACGACACTGCAAGATTTGACAAGATCTCAAAAGAATAAGGCCACACGTAGCAGGAGTAACATTGGAATTTCTTGAACAATCTCAAAATTTACCACGTGTGGAACATTGTTGACAAGTGATTGCTAAATTTAGAGGTCTACCTGAAACTTAGAATGCATATGGACACAAGAATCTGTAACAAGACCTCAGAAGGAGGTGGTAGCATAGTGATTACAAAGTAAATGGTCGTAGAATATTTGAAATAGATTTCTAGCTCATCACTATCGAGATTGTGCTGAATTTAAAATTATCACAGTTCAAGAAAATGTGACATACCCAATATATGTAACTACTAAGGAAACTTCGTTCAATTCAAGGCAAATGGCTAAAGAGAATAATAGAAAGAAAAATATTGTTAAAAAAATGATTGTGATTTTCATTAGAAATTGCCATGCTATATGAGTTACCCCGTAGAATCATCACTTGCCGTTTAAATATATTGTTTTTGGGAAACAGAACAATATTCTAGCGCCAACTTGTAAAGTCGTTTGAGATTTGATGTTAGAAATGTAAATGTAACAGTAACATGGGTATTTCAGAATATTTTTTCAATAGATGATTGTTTTTTACCTTTGCACCGACCAATCTAAAGTAAAAATAGGAATGTTTTGAAAGAGGCGATGAAAGGTTCGTTGCTCAAAGATTCCAGTAAACTGGTCGCGTGCTCTCCTTGGCAATAAATATAAATAAATGGGTTAAATATAATATATTATTGTAATAAATATTTTTGGAAACCGCGGTCGATTTAATAAATACGCCCATTTCGAATCGCTTAATTACAAAGCGACTTTTACGAGTTTATTAAGCAAAATTTATAGTTAAAAAATTTATTTTTAATTTTTTTTCGAACAAATTCCGTAGTATTAGCAAAATTTGATTAATTGGATGCGTATAAGAATTTAATAGTATGATGCCATTGCCATTTGAAGCTAGAACGAGTTAATCTTGTGTTTCATAAGAATTAACATTTGTGTGATATTTTATCGAGATTTTACAAAAACGTTGTACAATTCGTTGTTATTTTCACACTTAAACTAGTTTCTAACAAGGCTAATAGTTTACCTATACGATTTTGGTGATTAATGTTAGAATAACATGTCATTATCTCAATCAGGTCTTAAAATAGCTAAACTTAATTTACACTAAAGGTTATGTAAATAAATAAATAAATAAGCAATTATAAAATTAGATATTGAGACATACCAATGATTCAATCGCTCCTATTTAAACTTTTTTTTCTTTGATTTCTTTGAACATTTGATGTTTAATTTGTTATTTTAACAATTTAGATAGTTATTAGTTGATTTCGTCTGAAGAATAGTCTTTCGAATATTTATTGCATTTTTTTCACTCTATATTATAGCGACCCGCAGAATAATTTATAGCTTTCAGCATGTAAATATTTATGATCGCTATGAACACGAAACATTTTAATCCTTTTAACACTTATATCGAATAGGAGACTTCACGATATTAATCTAGAATAAAAATAATACTCTTACTTTTTCTATGGAATGAAATTTTATTAAAAAAATTCAAGCTTAAAATGCATTTTCAGTGATTTTTCTGTAAAGAATTTTTTTATGCAAAATGACTTCCTGGTCTTATTATAAACTCCTCGTCAAAACTAAATAAATTTTTAATTAGAGTTTCTTAATCTACACGTGTCTCCAATTGATTTTTTCATCTTGGGGTTTCTGGTTGAACATCAAAATGACTAAGAAGAAAAATAAATAGTTTGGAATAAATCACTAAAAGCAATCAGAACACAGTTACAAAATACAGGATATGTATAGTATTATAAATGTCTGACGAAGTACTGCAGAAGATAATATGACTATAACTATTATTAAAATCTAAAGTATCGCGTGTGGTAACTCGATTTGTTAATCATTAGAAAAAGATAAGAAATGCTATAAAACGACCCAGAATTGGAAAACTTAAAGCTGCTCAAAACCGCTTTGTCACTTTTTTAGAGAGCTCTACTGGCAAGTTGTTAGTACCCATGGGATGTCAAAATAAAGGGTTCAATGTTACTGGAATCGCAACGTTAATTACAACAATGCAATGTAGGTTTTTTGAGGTCAACTTTGGATTGAGACATCTTTTGCCATAAACCATTAAAAGAGGCATTGTATCAGTTCTAATTCTGCATATATTCATATGATTAACAATTCAGTAGAAAATATGTAGAGGCGTTGTTCTTTCAATTTGTACGAAATTGTACTAAAAGTACTTATCATTCTTTATCATTACCTACTGATAATATCCTTAACTTTAACGACCAGTTGGGTACATATATCAGAATCAACATTTAACTTTGAATAGAAATTTTGATTAAACTGTAATTCAAATCAGGAAGCTCCAAGGTTTTGTAATAAATATAAAACGGTACCACCGTTCTTCATTGTACGTACCATCGCAAAATCGGTTTTCGTACTTTTACGTAATTCGTTCCAAAGTTAATTTAAAGCTTAAACTCAACATAAAAACACAAGAAGCAATAACAAGTGGAATTTCATCGGGGTCAAAACATCGGCGCAAGTATGAGTTCAATCCTCTGACGAACGAGTAACGGATATTAGAGATGTGCTCTAAACCTGGAAAATCGACAATTTCTAACTTACGTAAATTTTTCGCATTTTTGCGATTTGTAAAAATTGTTTATTGACTAGGTACTATTAGTTACATTTCGTAGCTCTAAAATTAACGAAAACAATATTTTTTTATTAGACATGTGGCTGTCGCTCGTTGTATAATAACCAAAAATTGCCAATTATTTAATAAATTAATTTCATATATTATAATAATATATCGATTTTTTTGAGACGGAAAAGCACATCTCTACGAAAGCGCTAAATGGCCGCGGTCTCACTCACGAATTCCTTTGTATCTTCATGTGAAATCTCTATTTGTTTGCATTTCTAGCCGTTTCAACTATAAATACGATTTAGAATACAAGTGTCTTTCGGTCTGTC
>JABRWK010000013.1:540111-573193 GCA_013372445.1 Hypothenemus hampei | reverse complement strand
CATATTATAAATAATTGCAGGTGTTACTTTTTTTCTTTTTAAGTATTTCTAAACCTAAATATATCCATGGGTAACTTTTTTTTAGCATTGATTGGATAATAATACTCTACAGAAAAATTACTGCGTTGGTAAATATGCTCTTAGAAAACGTACGATGTCCAATATAAAATACAGTATAGACTGTGAAAGCTACAGAAAGCTTTTAAAAAAATTAAAAAGTTAAAAAATAGCTACAATAAAATAAAGTAAGTGGAGCGTTATTCAGGAAAAAACGTAAATAATGACATTCAGTATTTCGTTGTAAACACAGATAACGAAACTAGAAGATTGGAAATGCTTAAGTTTCCCCATGGATCTCTAACATTATGGTCCGGAGATGTTTTGTTTGCTTACATCTAGTCTCATTGTTGGATGAAGAAGGGATACTACGTTGCTTTCAACTTAAGAAATGAAGTTTCAACAGGACAGCAGTACAAATAACACCTCAAGAATCAATAGATTACTTGCAACAACTACAGTTCTGAAATTAATAATTTTTTACATTTTCTAGAAAATTGTTCTGTCAAAGAGTGAAAAATGAAATCCTCGCGATTCCGTAAAATTGAAGAATCGTGGCCGAACGATATCGAAATTTTTCAGCGGTGTGCGTCCGTCGACCGTCGAGCGGGCTGCGCGCTTTCAGCCGCTGCAGGATCGTTCTTGCCAGGATCGTTCTCACACAGGTCGCTGACTCCTGCTGATGCGAAGACAATATGTGCGGGGTTGTCACGCCCGATTATCTCTTTTTTTTATATATATATTTGTTAAAATGAAATATACTAAACTGTTCTATTCCAATTAAACTATTATAAGTAATAATATCATTGTGTAATTAGATTGAAACTGCGCATGTGCACACGCTGTGCCTGGCAGGGATTTGATTGATTTTCCCAAAAAACATTGCTTTTAGGTGATTTTTTCAGTTGCCTGGATTGAGTGCTCCTAAAAGCTAAAGTTCACAACTGGCTATTAAAGTGGATCTTGATTTTAAATGAATATATCTGGTTTGTAAACGTATATGGCTAGCTTTACAGGTATATCGTACTTAACCTAAACGTTATGCCGTAGAGATATGGAGATGACCAACAAGCAGAAAAGAGATGAAACAACAACGAGAAAGGAGAGTGTTAACGTCCTTTTATTCTTCTCTCGCTCTTTTTGTTCGATCGCTGGCATTGCTTGTCTCGTGCGTCCACCGCTACGCTTTTGTTTCTATTTCCTTGTTTCTCTTGTTAATAAGTCGATGTTCCCGTCCTCTTTCGGTACGTTGAGTTATTCGCGTGTCGTCCTTTTTTGCCTTGTTAAATCGGCCGTATGGTCGATCTTGTGTGGATTTAGCGTGAGCCGTCAGTTTTTCTCCTTCTGATAATGGCATTCTCTAAGTTGTACAGGGTGGACAACTTTTAACTGAAGAATTTTTAGAATTTGTTGGTTTTAACAGGTCTCTAGTTACTATTAATTACATTAGATACTATTTTTTTGTTACTCAATTAGCAATTATTATGATTATTTCAAGTGAAATTTTATTATTTTGAGTTAAAAAAATAAAAGGATAAATTATTTCAACAAAATATCATTTAAAGGACACGCAAAGAATAAAGGAAATTCAAAAATTATTATTAATTTTAATGAAATTATAAAATATATATTTTCCAATTTCTGTTACATTCAAACGAACTGGGAAACATAATAAACTGTTGTATAAAAAATTGAAAAAAATAAACTAAATTGGATTGTACATTCCTGTAATGTTAAAATCATTATTTAAAATCGTTATCTTTGATGCGACGCACATTGAAAGATAGTTTTCATGTTAGAATTTGTACTCGTTTCTGACCCTAATAGTATCCAACTGGTTTTTAGTTGATAATGGTCAAGGATGCGTCTGACGAAAGCACGCAAATAATTGCAGTAATTAGACATATAATGAAACTTCCTCCGATTATTTCGTTTTTACTATACGTAAAAAGCGGTTAGATTAGTCTGAATTGTCTTTCGCAATTTACTAACCTATAGTAATATTGTTATTAACTACTTGTAGATGCTGAGTTACGTAATTGAAAATCAAAGTATATGGGCAGCTTTAGCAGCCGCAATTTGCCTTCTTTCTCGCAGTCCTTCCATGTGGTCGGATTAACTAAGTGGAACGTCTTCAAGCTTACAAGTGCATAATCTCGACGCGCCAGCTGAAGGATCCTCCTTTTTCTATTAACATTTATAAAAAAATTCAATTAAATAATGAAATAGAAACAAAGTCTCGAATTTCAATTGTTATTGTTTATTATTTTATTAATTAAACCATTATTTAATAAATTAATTTTATACAGGGCACCTGGTATCTGGAGTTGGATTGATTGAAGCCTGAGGACGAAATTTGATTCCAGAAAGATAAAACATTAGTATTTACACGAAAATTCTTTTCTAAATTCCAAATTGCCACTTTAGGAGTTAATTGAGCGTACGTTTTGATATCGTTCTAACGACCATTGAACAAATACCGTTTGACCATTTTTTTCCAACAGAGGCCCTAATCCAATAACTCGTATTCATAACGTAATACGAGAGATGTAAACATCAAATCGTCGCACCATATCTATACATATCTTTTAAATGTCTTAAAACCTGTTTCATTATACACTTTGGTCTTGGTATAAATCGTTTTTCTTGGGATTCCACGGCGGCGAGGCCAATAACACCATCCTATTCGACGTGATATTGCTATTACAATTATGCGTCTTCTTGATAAAACAAAGATTCCACCGTGGACCTCACACCAAGCACCGAGATACCCACGATAACTCTTTGACTTTTCTTTGATGGTTGAGGTTAACGATTAGAAAACACGTAACATAAAAAATTATTATCGTTATTGTTTTCTCGTGATTTTACTCGAACGACAAAAATACGTGGGGGTTCACGATGAAATATTTAATCGTTACTTTTCCCTGAAAATTTAAACTATGTATTCAAAAAAATATTTGTACGAGTCACACAATCGTAGGGAGGACTAGCATTCTGTTATTCTTGTTTCTTCCTGTACAGTGAAATGTGTACAAAGAGTGAAACCCATTGATCTTCATTGTAGAGTAAAGCGACATTATAGCAATTCATGCTTGTCAGTTTAGCAATAGTATGAATGGAGAAACAAATTCAAGAACGAAATGACTTTAGTAGCTGATTATCACCTATTTGGTCAAATTGAGTCGATTTCTGCAGTTGAAGGCCTAATGGACATCCTTCAGTTTATCAAGTATCATCCAGATGGCTGCTAAAGTAATTGACCTCAAATATGAAGAACAAACGAGTGACTTCATTTTTTATAATTATTTTCCAAGAAATTCCAGAACATCATCGTAAAATGTAACGTGCAAACAAGATACACCTGCTTTGTGTTCTTACTTCTATCTTAAAGCTTTTTTTTAGTATGGTCTAAATTGTTGAAAACTTCTTTCCCATTTTACTGTATTTTCTAAAAGGCGTATCCACCAAAAGATAATTTTTTTTAATTTTGGTATGCCAAACTTACGGCTACATGCACTAAATTTAGCTCATAATCCTTAAATGTCATTTTTGATGGATACGCCCTTTTGGCACGAAACCCTTAATATGATATCGTTTACTTTCTCTAATAAGCGGTGCCAAAATACGAGGATTTACCATTGATTCTGGTCCTTTATTTCTGTGTCTATTCTGGGACTGGGTTGCGTGCTTCTGGTAGTTTAGTGGTAGTTTCTACGTTGTTATTACCATTTGCGAAAATGGCTGGAAAATGAACAAAAGTAGCCATTGTGATAGTTTTAATTTGTAACCAGTGGTTAGTATATGACAAGGATTAAATGGATGTTCAATAACCTGTAATATTTTTTTATTTTCAAATATTCTTCCTTGTGTTTGATAGAAAAAATTCAATGAAAACATTCCATAACGGTGTTTTGTGGCACGTTTTGTCAAAAGCCTTATTTCCATGTTCTGTTTAAAAATTTAAAATATTTTGCCACTCAAAACTGTTCGATAAACAAAGAGAGATCCGTCGAAAAATATCGATGCATTAACATATTTGAAGATAAAAAAGGCGTCACATACATACCGAAACCATCATCATATACCGTTATCCGATCCATGGTATTATCGTTATCTCAATACACGGGCAAACAGAAAGAGCATGTTGTCGCCTTTTCGCAACAAAGCAGGAAGGTGTTGCAAAATGCACCGTTCTGCTGATTGTTGTCGCCATATTGACGCGATTTGCATTGTTGCATTGTTGGCGCCTCGCATCAGCTCTCTATTGCCGTAACCGGTAACGAATCATATCTCCGTCGCTGACAAGGGCCGTTCTCTATACTTGTCCTTTTCACTCTATCCTGCATACCACCTACAACTTTCTCTCTCTGTTCCTCTTTTACATTGAGCCTGTGTATATTGAGTGTAACTTTCAGCTCAAAGTTCTAGCAGAGAACACTACCACCAGTGGTCTCATACTAGATGGGAATTTTATTTGGAATGTTTCTTTTTTAAGTTTCATAAATGATTTTAAGAGGTTAAGAGATGTTTTTTCGATTACAAGGAATTTTAAGTTTTTAAGTTTTCTTCTGTTTCATATGTGCTGATCGTTGGTGGTAAAACTTGAAGTTGTTATCACAAAAGCTGTTCTGGTTGTTCGGATCGGTGGCGGAGGAGTCGTCCGGATCACTAATGAATGCGTAAACTGTTCGTTGCCGGCAACGCCGCCGCTGGAATGCGACGACGGCGCGGCGGAGGCGGCGGCGTAGCGGGGGACAAAACGACCTTAAATGGGGCCGAATCGGGGTTGCCCCGCGGCCGCGCCGGCTGACGGACAGACAAAGCGAGAAGAAGTCCCGAATCAATCGGCGACCGATTCCGAGAAAAGGGTCAACAGACCACTTTGTGAGTCCGTTCGCCCAAAATTTCTCTACTCTTCTCTATACTGGATGGACCAACAAACATTCAATAATCGTTTCATAAAATTTTTCGTAAAAGTGACCATCAAAAAATTGGCATAAAAAAACTTGTGATCCAAATGTTTACCATCTAATGCTTTCAATTGCAAGTCAACTTCAGAGGCTATGCGACCTAAATATTAGATAAATATTTGAACATAACAGTTCATCCAGGATATTTGATTATCACTTGTTGAAAATAATAATTCAAGAAATTTATCAAATTTAGTGGTATTCAAATGGGTACCTACATTTTTTATTACAATCTGAGTAACTTCGAAAGTTTTCTTAAAATATACAGGTAAAATTGTCTTTTCCTAAACCCTTGGCCATTCCCGTTAATATCTCTACTATTATATATTACCAAGAATCGTGTCTTCATTTATTGCTTGTAAATTATGGTAGTCTTAAACTGTTACAATACAATAGGCCCAAGGTTTCTTCATGAAAATTTTCATCACTTGAGAAGATCGTTACGTTATTTACGACTTCAATGAGTTCAGCCACTGTCGTTAGATGGCACACATTTTACGTCCCAACAAATTTAAACGATCCCCATTTTACCTGAAAACGAAAAATAAAATTTTTGTTTAGAGACAGCACCCAGTATTTTGAGCCGACCCAGTCAAAATGCATTTTTTCTTTAGGCTAAAAATCTTACTTATGTTAATTTAGAATAAGATCGAGACGATCTTTAAATTAATTTTAGGGTAGGCAGTAGTCATTAGTTTCGGAAGGTTTTCTGGTGGCGAATTCGTGGAATTCCAACTCAAATGGTTCATCCTATGCAAAGTAAACTAAAAATAAAATAAAAATAAAAATCATCAAGTAAGAATNTGTCGCTCGTTGTATAATAACCAAAAATTGCCAATTATTTAATAAATTAATTTCATATATTATAATAATATATCGATTTTTTTGAGACGGAAAAGCACATCTCTACGAAAGCGCTAAATGGCCGCGGTCTCACTCACGAATTCCTTTGTATCTTCATGTGAAATCTCTATTTGTTTGCATTTCTAGCCGTTTCAACTATAAATACGATTTAGAATACAAGTGTCTTTCGGTTGTATGTGTACTAAATTAAATTACTTTAGAGTTTAATGGCGTACCAAGAAGGAAACGAGTTGAAGCAATAATCAATTAAACCGAGAACATATAAGTTCAATTCATCGATTATTTACATCTGAAGCCTAAAAATAAGCTCCTATTGGACTTTTTTAATAATTATAGACAAACGAAAAACAAAAGAAGCAATGTATCATTATTCAAACAGAAGGTGTGAAGGCAATGTGATTCTTAAATATATATTTTTTTTTAATAGAATCTTTACCAAGAGAATGGAGGATCTCTATTATCTATTATGGAATTATGGAATCTCTAATTAATAGTAACTTTGTATATCGCTCAGAAAACTTTCACGTAGTACAATATTTCTTGGCAATACTACTTGGCCTGATGTCATTTCAGAGCATCCACCGTACAGACCAGATTCCATATCTTTAAAAATGTTTTGAGTTGGACGGTTAAGTACGAAACATTGCGAAAGAATTCTTTATTCAGCAGCCGCAAGATTTTGCGCTGTACTCTACCTTTTGCTAAGTTCAGAGTTAGTTTTCAATCTGGTGGTAATAAAATCAAATACATTGAAATGTGTATATATCACGAAATGTTTTCTTGAACAGTTTGTTTGCATGTTACGTTTTAAGAATCGACAATTGGAAAAAACCAATCCATTTTTCTATAAATTCTTAAAAATGTCATTCGTAAAAGCGACATGGTTCACGACAAAAATGGTAAAGTTCAAATTAGTCAATCACACGAAGTTAATATAGTTATTGGCAGACAATGAAGAACACGATCGTAAAATGTAAAGTTATTTTAACCAAGTGCAAATAAGGAAACCTCCAATTAACCCAACCAAGTAATGCGCAAAACATTGAACAACAATCGACTTTCGTTCTATAGAAAATTTCAATTTAATTTCTAATTGTTCACGATCTGCAGAATTTCACTTACAATCGTACAAGAGATTATGTAAGCCGTAATTTTGCTTAAAAACCGTTTCGCAAATAAATAATAGGGACTTTTGCAATGGTATTTTGTAGTTATGTATGCGAGATCGACATTTGACAAATTTCTTCGTGGCGCTCGGTTAAACTGCACAATAACAACAACAACAACAAGAACAAATAAAATTGGATTTACAAAAAAAAAAATAATAATAATAATAATAATAATAAAATTATTCGAATTAATTAAGGTGAAACTTGAACAATGGTTTAAAGAATTATATAATTTTACAGAATGCGGAGTTTTTTAAAAATGAAATTTGTAATAATAACAAAAAAAATAAATAGATTAACAGCTTAAACAAATTAAGTCACACAAACGGAACAGGATAATGTATAATTAACATAAAAATATTTACCTTTTGTAAATATTTCTTATTGGGTTTACGAGGTGAAATTTTCCATTGAAACTGCTCACATGAAAAATATGAGGTCAAGAATTTCAAATCGTCAACTACGAAATTGGATTAGTGATGAATTTATGTGATTATTTCAGGGATTTTTATTAAGTGCTTCAATTAATAATAAACTAATCTATGGGGGACATTTGTTTATGGATTTAAATGAAAAATGAACGATACATTACGTTCCATGTAAATCTATCAACAGGAAGACTTTTACTTTAATCATCAAAATGATTCTGAGAATATTTCCATAGAAATCATCTTTGCTCTTAATTCTGTGTTTCTGTCTTTTCTGTGTCAATTTCATGCTTGGTTACTGAGTTTTACAGCGAAATAAAAAGAACATTAAAAAATTTCCGATCAAATGGTTCGAAAATAAATAATTCAATCGAGTGAGTCAATCGAGAAGTTTTTAAATAAAGTTCAGAATCATTAGTTTCAACCATACGTTAATGGATAGTTGCTTGTTCACATTCCCTCTTTATCAGGAAGTCGAATAATTGTGAATTCGATACTTTTGTGAGTACGTATTAGGTGCTGATTTATTTACTTTAAATACGTATCTGGCATTAGGAATCTCATTGGATAATTGGAAATTTTCAATTCAAAATAAATCAATGGTGATACACTGTGATTCAAAAAAAAAATATATATTAGCATATAGGAATTATTATTTATAATTTCTGGATATTATTTATGAATATATGTATAGAAACTGTATTTTGTTAGCAGTATTTTCCATAATCTTCATACAAATTAAAATGATAACCACGATATTGTAAATTTGCACTGTTGTCTATAATAACAATTGACAATTTCTTCAAAACTAATGAAAATATTATTTTGTATTTTATTCAGTTTTCTTCGCTTTCTTACAATGTTCATTGTCTTACTCAATTGCAACGCTTCTATTATCGGTTCGTATCTTTTCTATTTGGCTTCAGTCAGGGTTTGTAAAATTTCTGCAGTTTACGAACTACTAATGCAGTATTGCAGAAGTTACTATTAGTAAAGGCACTAATGCAGAAGCTTTCTGACTCTCATTTCAGCCATTACTATTAGCAAAGATCTCCAATTTGAATAGATTTCATAAACTTTTATAAAATTGCTCCATGATGTTGCGCCGTCAAATATGCCGGCAACCAATTTGCAGAATAAGGAACCAGTAGTTCTTACAGCAGATGTTGATCGATCTTATATTTGTTGTTGAATTTAATTTCATTTACTTCGTCATTCATTTCCTTTATTTAGCCGTTGGTTGCTTCTAAATTAATATTTAGCACACAAGAAGTTTTGATTAATTCATGGCGTTTTTCCCGATAACGCTTGTTCTGTTTGTTCAAAAAAAAATTGTGGATCGCCTCTCCATCTGCATCTGCTATATAAACAACACAGTGACTTATCTTTTTTGAAGCAAATAGTGACGCAAAATGCATCATGTACAAAAATATAGGATGAAAACAGTCGTAAGCAATATGAACTATTATAATCTCAAAACCGGTCTTAATTCGAAGAAAATCATACTTTGTATCTGCTGCAACTGGAAAGGTATTCTGTAATTTGAGTTTATTCCAAATAATCAGTCAATCGATTCACACAAATACCGCTTACAACTGGACAAAGCAATTCAGGAAACACGTCTCGAATTAGCTAATAAAAAGGTCGTTGTGTTTTTTCAGGACTATGCTAGACCTCATGTCGCTTTTACTACTCAACAAAATGTTTGGTTTTTTGCTGGAATGTGCTATTTTTCCCGCAATATTCAACAAACCTTGCACCTTTGGATTTAGGCCATTTATTTAGGTCTTTATAGAATTCCTTTAACGGTAAAGATTTTGGTTGAGCAGTTTTCCGAGAAACTTGAGAAGGTCTGAAAGGATGGACTTTCCAAGTTACGAGAAAAATGGTGAAAGGTTGTGGTACAAAATAGTGCATACATAATTGAATAAATATATACATAACTACATATAGAAATATTGTTTCTGAATTTTCCTTAAAAATCGGCACGAACTTCCGGGATAACCTAATATTTCCGATTTGGTTTAACCATTTTGACCAACATGACTAACAAGAAGATAAAGAAGAAATTTAATAGTCTAAAAGTCATAACAAGCCATAGAAATTCGAACAGATCTTGGCCTAAACATACATATATACTATATGTACATATCTAAAGGCAAATCGAAACAATATTGTAAAAATATTTTTGTGTGGAAAAATTGCTTCTGAGAAGTTTACACTAAAAATACCCACTCGCATTGATCGCGTTGTATTTTTAATGTATTCGAAAATGTTAGGAATCTATAGCGGAAAAACAACACTTTTTCTCGTTCCTCTCTAGCTCAGATTTACTGTTGATAAACCAATAAATAATCTTTAAACATCGTTGACTTTTACAAAGCGCCGCGTCGTGCATTAAATGGAAATGCCTTTACATAAATTACACTCAATATACACACTTGACGACGTTTTTACCTTATCGGTTTATTCGGATGACTCTTTCATTAACAGCTTAGAATCTACCTATCTAGGTTTTAATTAGCCAACGTCTATTGTATAAGGAATTTTTACTAATGAGTCAACCAGTTTTACGTCTAAATATAAACAAAGTTTGAAAAAAAAACCATTCATTCAATTGGATTTTGAATATTTCTTATAAGTTTTTACAATTAATTAAACACGAACAAATCGATAAAAAGGTAAATGCATGAAAATCACAATAACCGTTTAACAAAGTAGTAGTACCGTCAAGAGTAGAGGACAATGAATGAATATCTCGACTGGTACCAGTTGTTGGCGGCCGAGAGGCAACCGATTGTTGACCCATTCAGCCCCAGGGCGTCACAAGGCTGCCGCAACAAGAATAATACAGCTGGGACCAGACAAGTTGCACTATTGGTTTAACAAATTGATATTGTAATAACATGATATGTTTTTATTAAATTTCGGGTGTAGCATTTATTATTTAGAAACATTTGTATCAAATGTAAGACTCTGCCTTTTGGTCTTTTCTGTAAATTTATTACTTTCTGAATTTCATTTAACGTTTCAGCTGCTTTATAATTTATGAGGTTATTATGAATTTTTATGCAAAACTAACCGTCATATTCAGAACATACACCGAAATCCATCCAAATAAGTCGACAGTACTATTAAAACCATAAGAAATATGTACTCGCATGTAAGTATATTTTCGTCCGCGCATGCATAATGTCCCAATCTGGTTTTAACTACGGGGATTCTTGTGTGTCTCGGATGTTTCTCGCTTTAGTTTGACCTCTCTTTTCTCATACCTGATATGGATATGAAAATACTGGACGATTTACGCGCCCATGATGGCCCGCCCGCCAGGTATGGCACCTTGTTTTCCTCAAGCCGTTTGACGCGTCGAAAAGATAGGCTCGTAATTTTATACGGCTTTGTATGGGGACGATTATTATTTAGAAAGAACATACCTACATACGTACACTAACAGGAAATTGAATAAATTCATGGCAAAATGTCTCGGTAAATTGATAACAGTATTTTCTATTAGTTCTTATATTGACATTTATAAATGATCCTGGTTTTTTGATGATGTAACAGTTCTGCCTGATGATATCTGAGCTTTAGAGCTATTAATTTCCAATCATTATTTGTTGAAATCGTGGGACAGAGCAACCAATGCTTCGTCGAGCATTTCAAGGCTTAACATGGTACACAACAAAAAACTATTTAAAATAATTAAATAAACTATAAAGAGTAGTAATGTGGGTGCCTTTTGCAAACTAAATTCATCATGGAGCCATCTACAACCTGCATTTTTATTGCGGTTATACTGAGGTTCGTTTATATGAAGATTGCTGCTGAAGATTAAAAGTTGTCCAAAACATTGCGTGGCTTTTTTTTTATTTTTTAGTAAAGTATTCGTCAGAATTGTCTTAAGTTGGAAGGACTTTGCAAAAATGCCACTCTATATGTAAAAATACCATTATAATGTTTTCAATGAGTAGACAGATTAACGTTTTAGAGTTGAAATAAGGCCAATCACCTTTCTTTATATCAAAATGTAAGGTGAAATTTTAGGTATTTGTTCACTACGTTTTTGTGAAACCCAAGGAAATGCTGAATAATAGTACCTGCTCATGTTAGCGGAGCTGAAAAATATCTAAATAAATTGTACAGAATGATGAGCCTGTCAAACTCGAAAATTTCATATTTAAAGAATATTTAATTGCTTTTGGAATGCTTTATACTTTTTTTATTTTCAACACGTTTAAGATTGCATATGGTGTTTCGAATATTTTGGCCTCCATGATTGATCACACCTTTTAATCTATCGTGTTGAGATTCAGGGAATTTGTAGGTCAAATATGTTTACTCCAGAAGTCGAGAAACCATTTGTCGCAGGTAAATGTGGCCAGTCCTGTTGAAGTGCGAATTCTTGAAGGCCGAAGTGATGTATCGTCCATGGCTGAAAAACGTCCCAACGAATCTGATGCTGGTAGCTGACTGTAATACATTTGTGTCGTTGAAGACTACCAGCGGAGGAAATATCATCTCAGCTAATTACTGAAAATAGCTAATACTATGATCTTTTCTAAGTGATTCTGGCTCGTTTCTAGAAACCATCACAATTCGATTATCACCATGGATAACCAAACAAATATTTTAGTCAGAAATTACGCAAGGAATTCTGTCTTCTTATCAAAACTTCTAAATATCGCACGAAATTTATGTTAAAGTTGAAAGCTGTATTGATTGTCCAGAAACTCTCCTGACATACTGAAAGAGATGTTTCTATATAAAGAAAATAAAAAAAATTATATAANTTTTATTCTTAAGAATAAAATGTATTATAAAAAAAATAAAATATAGGAAAATCACTCAAAAATTCAAAAAAAAAATCATGTCTAGGAAAAATCTCTGAAAAAGAAAAACAGTGAAAATTTTTTAATTTCATAAATCTATTTTTCGTGACTTTTTCATTCGTTCCTTGTATAATTTAAAATTTTTGGTGATTCTGAACTGAACCGATTCTTTTTCCATTTTAGGATTATTCAAACAAATGCGAATGCATATTATAAATAATTGCAGGTGTACTTTTTTTCTTTTTAAGTATTTCTAAACCTAAATATATCCATGGGAACTTTTTTTTAGCATTGATTGGATAATAATACTCTACAGAAAAATTACTGCGTTGGTAAATATGCTCTTAGAAAACGTACGATGTCCAATATAAAATACAGTATAGACTGTGAAAGCTACAGAAAGCTTTTAAAAAAATTAAAAAGTTAAAAAATAGCTACAATAAAATAAAGTAAGTGGAGCGTTATTCAGGAAAAAACGTAAATAATGACATTCAGTATTTCGTTGTAAACACAGATAACGAAACTAGAAGATTGGAAATGCTTAAGTTTCCCCATGGATCTCTAACATTATGGTCCGGAGATGTTTTGTTTGCTTACATCTAGTCTCATTGTTGGATGAAGAAGGGATACTACGTTGCTTTCAACTTAAGAAATGAAGTTTCAACAGGACAGCAGTACAAATAACACCTCAAGAATCAATAGATTACTTGCAACAACTACAGTTCTGAAATTAATAATTTTTTACATTTTCTAGAAAATTGTTCTGTCAAAGAGTGAAAAATGAAATCCTCGCGATTCCGTAAAATTGAAGAATCGTGGCCGAACGATATCGAAATTTTTCAGCGGTGTGCGTCCGTCGACCGTCGAGCGGGCTGCGCGCTTTCAGCCGCTGCAGGATCGTTCTTGCCAGGATCGTTCTCACACAGGTCGCTGACTCCTGCTGATGCGAAGACAATATGTGCGGGGTTGTCACGCCCGATTATCTCTTTTTTTTATATATATATTTGTTAAAATGAAATATACTAAACTGTTCTATTCCAATTAAACTATTATAAGTAATAATATCATTGTGTAATTAGATTGAAACTGCGCATGTGCACACGCTGTGCCTGGCAGGGATTTGATTGATTTTCCCAAAAAACATTGCTTTTAGGTGATTTTTTCAGTTGCCTGGATTGAGTGCTCCTAAAAGCTAAAGTTCACAACTGGCTATTAAAGTGGATCTTGATTTTAAATGAATATATCTGGTTTGTAAACGTATATGGCTAGCTTTACAGGTATATCGTACTTAACCTAAACGTTATGCCGTAGAGATATGGAGATGACCAACAAGCAGAAAAGAGATGAAACAACAACGAGAAAGGAGAGTGTTAACGTCCTTTTATTCTTCTCTCGCTCTTTTTGTTCGATCGCTGGCATTGCTTGTCTCGTGCGTCCACCGCTACGCTTTTGTTTCTATTTCCTTGTTTCTCTTGTTAATAAGTCGATGTTCCCGTCCTCTTTCGGTACGTTGAGTTATTCGCGTGTCGTCCTTTTTTGCCTTGTTAAATCGGCCGTATGGTCGATCTTGTGTGGATTTAGCGTGAGCCGTCAGTTTTTCTCCTTCTGATAATGGCATTCTCTAAGTTGTACAGGGTGGACAACTTTTAACTGAAGAATTTTTAGAATTTGTTGGTTTTAACAGGTCTCTAGTTACTATTAATTACATTAGATACTATTTTTTTGTTACTCAATTAGCAATTATTATGATTATTTCAAGTGAAATTTTATTATTTTGAGTTAAAAAAAATAAAAGGATAAATTATTTCAACAAAATATCATTTAAAGGACACGCAAAGAATAAAGGAAATTCAAAAATTATTATTAATTTTAATGAAATTATAAAATATATATTTTCCAATTTCTGTTACATTCAAACGAACTGGGAAACATAATAAACTGTTGTATAAAAAATTGAAAAAAATAAACTAAATTGGATTGTACATTCCTGTAATGTTAAAATCATTATTTAAAATCGTTATCTTTGATGCGACGCACATTGAAAGATAGTTTTCATGTTAGAATTTGTACTCGTTTCTGACCCTAATAGTATCCAACTGGTTTTTAGTTGATAATGGTCAAGGATGCGTCTGACGAAAGCACGCAAATAATTGCAGTAATTAGACATATAATGAAACTTCCTCCGATTATTTCGTTTTTACTATACGTAAAAAGCGGTTAGATTAGTCTGAATTGTCTTTCGCAATTTACTAACCTATAGTAATATTGTTATTAACTACTTGTAGATGCTGAGTTACGTAATTGAAAATCAAAGTATATGGGCAGCTTTAGCAGCCGCAATTTGCCTTCTTTCTCGCAGTCCTTCCATGTGGTCGGATTAACTAAGTGGAACGTCTTCAAGCTTACAAGTGCATAATCTCGACGCGCCAGCTGAAGGATCCTCCTTTTTCTATTAACATTTATAAAAAAATTCAATTAAATAATGAAATAGAAACAAAGTCTCGAATTTCAATTGTTATTGTTTATTATTTTATTAATTAAACCATTATTTAATAAATTAATTTTATACAGGGCACCTGGTATCTGGAGTTGGATTGATTGAAGCCTGAGGACGAAATTTGATTCCAGAAAGATAAAACATTAGTATTTACACGAAAATTCTTTTCTAAATTCCAAATTGCCACTTTAGGAGTTAATTGAGCGTACGTTTTGATATCGTTCTAACGACCATTGAACAAATACCGTTTGACCATTTTTTTCCAACAGAGGCCCTAATCCAATAACTCGTATTCATAACGTAATACGAGAGATGTAAACATCAAATCGTCGCACCATATCTATACATATCTTTTAAATGTCTTAAAACCTGTTTCATTATACACTTTGGTCTTGGTATAAATCGTTTTTCTTGGGATTCCACGGCGGCGAGGCCAATAACACCATCCTATTCGACGTGATATTGCTATTACAATTATGCGTCTTCTTGATAAAACAAAGATTCCACCGTGGACCTCACACCAAGCACCGAGATACCCACGATAACTCTTTGACTTTTCTTTGATGGTTGAGGTTAACGATTAGAAAACACGTAACATAAAAAATTATTATCGTTATTGTTTTCTCGTGATTTTACTCGAACGACAAAAATACGTGGGGGTTCACGATGAAATATTTAATCGTTACTTTTCCCTGAAAATTTAAACTATGTATTCAAAAAAATATTTGTACGAGTCACACAATCGTAGGGAGGACTAGCATTCTGTTATTCTTGTTTCTTCCTGTACAGTGAAATGTGTACAAAGAGTGAAACCCATTGATCTTCATTGTAGAGTAAAGCGACATTATAGCAATTCATGCTTGTCAGTTTAGCAATAGTATGAATGGAGAAACAAATTCAAGAACGAAATGACTTTAGTAGCTGATTATCACCTATTTGGTCAAATTGAGTCGATTTCTGCAGTTGAAGGCCTAATGGACATCCTTCAGTTTATCAAGTATCATCCAGATGGCTGCTAAAGTAATTGACCTCAAATATGAAGAACAAACGAGTGACTTCATTTTTTATAATTATTTTCCAAGAAATTCCAGAACATCATCGTAAAATGTAACGTGCAAACAAGATACACCTGCTTTGTGTTCTTACTTCTATCTTAAAGCTTTTTTTTAGTATGGTCTAAATTGTTGAAAACTTCTTTCCCATTTTACTGTATTTTCTAAAAGGCGTATCCACCAAAAGATAATTTTTTTTAATTTTGGTATGCCAAACTTACGGCTACATGCACTAAATTTAGCTCATAATCCTTAAATGTCATTTTTGATGGATACGCCCTTTTGGCACGAAACCCTTAATATGATATCGTTTACTTTCTCTAATAAGCGGTGCCAAAATACGAGGATTTACCATTGATTCTGGTCCTTTATTTCTGTGTCTATTCTGGGACTGGGTTGCGTGCTTCTGGTAGTTTAGTGGTAGTTTCTACGTTGTTATTACCATTTGCGAAAATGGCTGGAAAATGAACAAAAGTAGCCATTGTGATAGTTTTAATTTGTAACCAGTGGTTAGTATATGACAAGGATTAAATGGATGTTCAATAACCTGTAATATTTTTTTTATTTTCAAATATTCTTCCTTGTGTTTGATAGAAAAAATTCAATGAAAACATTCCATAACGGTGTTTTGTGGCACGTTTTGTCAAAAGCCTTATTTCCATGTTCTGTTTAAAAATTTAAAATATTTTGCCACTCAAAACTGTTCGATAAACAAAGAGAGATCCGTCGAAAAATATCGATGCATTAACATATTTGAAGATAAAAAAGGCGTCACATACATACCGAAACCATCATCATATACCGTTATCCGATCCATGGTATTATCGTTATCTCAATACACGGGCAAACAGAAAGAGCATGTTGTCGCCTTTTCGCAACAAAGCAGGAAGGTGTTGCAAAATGCACCGTTCTGCTGATTGTTGTCGCCATATTGACGCGATTTGCATTGTTGCATTGTTGGCGCCTCGCATCAGCTCTCTATTGCCGTAACCGGTAACGAATCATATCTCCGTCGCTGACAAGGGCCGTTCTCTATACTTGTCCTTTTCACTCTATCCTGCATACCACCTACAACTTTCTCTCTCTGTTCCTCTTTTACATTGAGCCTGTGTATATTGAGTGTAACTTTCAGCTCAAAGTTCTAGCAGAGAACACTACCACCAGTGGTCTCATACTAGATGGGAATTTTATTTGGAATGTTTCTTTTTTAAGTTTCATAAATGATTTTAAGAGGTTAAGAGATGTTTTTTCGATTACAAGGAATTTTAAGTTTTTAAGTTTTCTTCTGTTTCATATGTGCTGATCGTTGGTGGTAAAACTTGAAGTTGTTATCACAAAAGCTGTTCTGGTTGTTCGGATCGGTGGCGGAGGAGTCGTCCGGATCACTAATGAATGCGTAAACTGTTCGTTGCCGGCAACGCCGCCGCTGGAATGCGACGACGGCGCGGCGGAGGCGGCGGCGTAGCGGGGGACAAAACGACCTTAAATGGGGCCGAATCGGGGTTGCCCCGCGGCCGCGCCGGCTGACGGACAGACAAAGCGAGAAGAAGTCCCGAATCAATCGGCGACCGATTCCGAGAAAAGGGTCAACAGACCACTTTGTGAGTCCGTTCGCCCAAAATTTCTCTACTCTTCTCTATACTGGATGGACCAACAAACATTCAATAATCGTTTCATAAAATTTTTCGTAAAAGTGACCATCAAAAAATTGGCATAAAAAAACTTGTGATCCAAATGTTTACCATCTAATGCTTTCAATTGCAAGTCAACTTCAGAGGCTATGCGACCTAAATATTAGATAAATATTTGAACATAACAGTTCATCCAGGATATTTGATTATCACTTGTTGAAAATAATAATTCAAGAAATTTATCAAATTTAGTGGTATTCAAATGGGTACCTACATTTTTTATTACAATCTGAGTAACTTCGAAAGTTTTCTTAAAATATACAGGTAAAATTGTCTTTTCCTAAACCCTTGGCCATTCCCGTTAATATCTCTACTATTATATATTACCAAGAATCGTGTCTTCATTTATTGCTTGTAAATTATGGTAGTCTTAAACTGTTACAATACAATAGGCCCAAGGTTTCTTCATGAAAATTTTCATCACTTGAGAAGATCGTTACGTTATTTACGACTTCAATGAGTTCAGCCACTGTCGTTAGATGGCACACATTTTACGTCCCAACAAATTTAAACGATCCCCATTTTACCTGAAAACGAAAAATAAAATTTTTGTTTAGAGACAGCACCCAGTATTTTGAGCCGACCCAGTCAAAATGCATTTTTTCTTTAGGCTAAAAATCTTACTTATGTTAATTTAGAATAAGATCGAGACGATCTTTAAATTAATTTTAGGGTAGGCAGTAGTCATTAGTTTCGGAAGGTTTCTGGTGGCGAATTCGTGGAATTCCAACTCAAATGGTTCATCCTATGCAAAGTAAACTAAAAAAATAAAATAAAAAATAAAAATCATCAAGTAAGAATAAAAAGGATCATCTTTAATAGGCCTAATCCAGACATAAAAGAATACTAATCAGATCATTAATAATTTATTTATGTATATGCGGAAGTGTTTATAATGGATTCCAATCAGCATGGTATATTTAACCCACGTCGCAATCCAATCAAACATTGACCCATCAATAAATGAAAGCAACAAATATTTTTTTACACAAAAAATCTCTCAGTCACGTGGTAATCGGAGGCTTCCGAGTGCCCCGCGCTATTTCTTTCGAAAATTAATTCGATGCACCTCTTGAGTGCACTCTGACAACGTACGCTCCTGCTTGCCTACCCCGAAAGCTATAAGAAACACATAATTTCACAATGAAATCGTAATGGGACGCGCGTGGACAAGAAAACGATAGAAACACCAGACAGAGACGAACATATTGTGTGTATAAAAGAGTGGGGTTTGATATAGGGGAATACAGGCGACGTGATTCAAGGACCATGCGACACCGTCGCAGAGCGTTGTTGTCAGATTTCGTCTGTAAGAGGATTTTCTTAGTATTTCCGAAAATAATAAAGTAGTAGTGTTTTTTTGATTTGAAAATATTAAAGTAACAGGTAAAAATGGAAGTTTCAAAATACCGTTTTAGGAGGTTTTCTTAAATGCAGAAAAAAAGTTTTAATTTAGTGGAAACGCCTGTTTTATCTTATGTGACCTATATTCATGCCATACCAGTGTAAGCTCATGTTATGTTGATCTCAAGTTCTTATTGAAAGTAGCAATTCGAAGCAGAAATGTGTTTGTTGTTTCAGTAAATTATTGTTCATTGGCTAGTTATCCGTTGCACAATTTCAATAGAAATTAAATACCATCGATCTTGAGAAATATAAAGGGAAATCTAAAAGTGTGAAACTAGTTACACGGGAATTGTATATCTTATATCTATATCTTAAGACTAGTAGATTTGTTGAAATAATTTTAAAGGTAATAATTATCTTTCATAAAAATTTCTTAAAAGAATTAATCCAATTTTTTAGAATTTTTTTATCTGTATTAAAATTTTTTTATGACATCCGCGCATTCTTTGT
The DNA here is from genome assembly GCA_013372445.1 of Hypothenemus hampei. Lineage (NCBI taxonomy): Eukaryota > Metazoa > Arthropoda > Insecta > Coleoptera > Curculionidae > Hypothenemus > Hypothenemus hampei. Next base: position 553,773 of record JABRWK010000013.1, on the reverse strand, counting down.
GCATATAGTTTGAGAGATTACAGTAGGTTCTCTAAGAACATATATTTAATAATATTTCTTGAGTTTTTCTAGAAATAATTCTAAATTTTTTTGTTGCAATTGCTACAAGAACGCCAAACATGTCAAAAATGCCATTTTGATTTGCTCATTAAAAATGTATGAACATTCCAACCTTCTTCCTTATGCTTTTCCTTTATGCTCTGTCGTTATCTGTTGGTTGCAACAAAATATACACACAGGTTGGTCCAACGAAAAGGTCGTACCCCCATTTATAGCTCGCCTGGTAGATGTTGATGTTCGAACATGTTTAATTTTGACATCTAGATGAAATAGATCCTTTTTACTACAAATTCACAACATCCATAATAAAAAAAGCCAAATGCTTGATTCAAGAGGATTTACCTTAAAAAGAAATATAAGAGGTTATCCCAAAATGTCGAATATTTGGTTGTTGGTTGATCATGGAATTCATAGTCGTTCATCTAAGTGATTAGGTACGGTATGTGGGTGACGTATAATCATAGAGAAGGATAAGAGCACATCAAAATTCAAGCTGAATGTTATATTATAATCCTAACTGCACGAAGAAACTCAACATTTACAGCTTCACATATAAATAGTTTTTCTGGCATTACTGGAAAAGTGCTGCTTTGAAAGTATTCATTATTTTGTGAGAGCACACCAAAGTGAAAGTATCTACCATTTCTTTGTTAACGAACCTAAATGTTCTATGTCGGACAGTCACTGTTTAGTATATCCAGAAAAACGAACCAAAAATAAAATAAAAATGTAAATATTACAAGCAAAGATTTAATTAAGAAAAATTAAAAAATATTAATTTCAATTGTGTTATTACGAAAACGAATATTTTGTCCCAAAATAGAGTGTTATGATTATCTAATATAAATTTCGATTAGGTACACGATATATTTTTAAAATTTTCCTGGCAATATCTTGTAGTGATTTGTAAAGAACATACCGTTTACACTTTGAAAATAAATTTCATCGGTAATAAAATTATCATTAACCGTGAGGTAAGAAACCGTAAACTGTAAATTTAAAACATGAGAAAAATCACATTATATTATTTTGGGATGTTCTAACAAAACGGTTAACAAAAAAAAACATAAATTTTCTATTAGAGACTACAACTTGTATTAGAGAGCGCAAACGTGTGAATCCATTCCAAATGTCAAAAACTTGATTAGGCTGGGACTACCAGTGTCAGTTACAACCGTAAAAGCAACAATTGCCAAAAAGTAACATGTTACTGATACGTCAATAAGAAAAAAGCATGCTTTCAAAATAGTACGCTAGTGAATTTCACAACAGTCTATTTTTTGTGTTTGCAATAAACAGTATGTGCTGGAGTATTTTATATTTAAATACAAATAATATGCTGATACTGTGCTGGATCGCTTGCAAATTTACGCTCGAAGAATATGCTACCTAGTAGCATCCAAGCATGCTTTTTCACTAGCATGTGTATTCCCTGCCTTACATACGTTAATTAATATTAATCAATTTTAAGTGACAAAACGGGTTTCATGTTTTGACCTTAGAGTCAAGCGTTGGACATCGACAGACACACACGTAATAAATTATTTAGATCTGGTGTTATACCGGAGAAACTGGCGCGTTTGCGCTCTCAAGATACCTCACTCTTTCCACAGTTGCCGTGTTTCCAACTATGCATAAATGATGATGCGATTTCGGAGAAAAACCAACAAGATTCAATACGTAGAGAACAATCACTTACTCGTAAAAATTAATATTTTCTTAAAGTGAAAATTACTCGAATCACCTCTTTCACGCGTAGGTCTTTTAAACAAATATACACATAATCATCTGAACGTATTAGGAACACTTTCACATAAATTGTGTAATAATTTTAACAAGCGGTACCTACACCTTCTACTTTAACTCCTTTAGTCTCTATTTCGTCACAATTAATTCGAAAAAAAAAATATTTCCTTATTCTTTAAAACGTTACAACATTACTATGCCTTTGTGTAATGCACATACGCACACACATACAATACATGTACAATTTCCAATCACGCCTACGTTGCTGCGACTATTCTTTACCTTATTAAGGCATTTGTCAAACTATTACATGGGAGAATAAGAAATTATCCAGATTTTGGAAAGTAGTCTCCACCAAGCGAAACTCGTCGTCAGAAAACAGAGGTGCTTCATGAATTGTAAATCTGCCGCCCGTTCGGTGGCGGGCAAGAAAGGGTGGCATTGAGAAGCGGTGGCAGCAGAAGGCGAAAGGGGGTTGAGGGTTGCAGATAGAGCGAGAGAAAGAGCGAGAGAGACAGGGGGAGAGAGAACGAAAGAGACAAAGAAAACAAGAGAAAGAGAGTTTGTTTGAATTTAAGCGGAGTTACGTTTTTTCCCCTTTTGTCTTTTCGACGGCGGAATCTGATGGCCGGGGATAAAAGTTGTTACTCTTCGGTCTTTTTTTATTACGCTGTATACAAAAACTTTGGAGCGGTTTCCTCTTTTATTTTTTAATAAAAAGGTGAAACGGGATCCAAGGATCGGCGTTATTCGGGCAACGATAATCGAAAATATACAGTTGCTACACGATTATTTATTATTAGATCCAATACGTATTTATCCATAAAAAAAATAGAATACCTATCTACAATGATGCTTCTTCTACATGCTGCTTTATAATATTTACTTTGTGATTTCGATTGTGCTCTATTACAGTAAATATTTGTATTCTTAGATACACTCTGTTGCCTAAAAATGTAAAACATCGCACGATCAGAGTTAAGCAATCGATTGATAACGATTTTATTGAATATTTTTATGTTCGCGCAGAGGAACTTAGAAAAATATAAATCTTTTTGAGTGAACAGGAGGTATTCCAGTTGAAAATTTACTTCATATTCTTAATAAATATTTGCATCAATTAATCAATTTTATTTAAGGATTGCAATCAATAACAGCATTCAGTAGGATTTTTTTCTAGTTAGAGTTATTTAATGACGCAAATTAATGAAGCAATTGATTATACTCGTATTAAACATGAACTTTAAAGTAATTTCCAAATTGACATAAAGTTAAAAAAAAAATAAATTGACAATAGCGCCTTCCTTATTACAAAAATTTGCATATTAACCTTTGAAATAGGGGCATACATGGGTATTTTTTATTTCTTGAATAATACTGTCTATAACAACGTTTTTTGGTTACTTTAATTGTCTAATGGTAAATTTTATAGACACCAAGATTGTGTATTATTTTTGTACAAAAATTAATTAAAAAAAAAGTTCTAAGAAAATGAGAATAAATTGGTGTATAAAATAGGCAAACAACCACCTTTAAGTTATGAATATTTTCTGAATAGCATTACACACGTTTTCGAACAATTTCTCTATTAATTTTCCACTAAATTGGAAGAAAAAAATTTTTTTTAGCGGTGGAAAATGCAATTCAATAGTCTATTTCTTGACTATGTATTTTAGCCGACTTTTAATCGTTGCAAGTTGCCATACTAACTATTTAGCGTACACACAAAGCTTGAAGTGCGAAATTTCTGTTTAATTCATAAATAGCTTCATAAACTCTTAGCATTTGAAGTGAGGTCAATGGAATATTTTTATACCAATGCTTTAGTGTTTAAGTTCTCCAATTTTAATGAGAAATTTATTTAATTTTCATGCATTGTTTAAAACATAAGTATGTTTACCTTAAAATTGAATTTATCAGGTTGATTTAAAAAAATTTTAGCCAAAAATGTCTTAACCTTTTACAATAATAATGTTCCCTTTTACGAAACTTATATATCTACGCTGTATATTTGAAAAAAAAATGACACATTAAGTTACAGGGAATCGTCAGTCGGTTTTTCCCATCGCGGGTACTCAAACTATCGTAAATACTCCTCGCGCTATTATACAAGAAATTCCCATAACAATCAACCGAACAGACGACCCATTCGAATGATTTTTTCCTATGGGACTTGCCACAACAGAACAGAAACTTCGTGTATCGTCTTTTTAATTGTAGCAAAACTACAAATATACAGAATGATGCATTATTTACGTACATATGGAAGTCACGCGTGTCTAAAATCACTATTATAATTTATCAGGTCATAGATTTTTACTGTTGCGTTTTCGATTATAATTTTTCGTATTTCCATTGCACGAATATATTATATAATAAAATCCCAAAAGAAATCATTTTAATACTTTATTGAAATTAAATTGATTACCATTTTTATGTAATAAAACCTTTGAAATAATCACCGCCAACACCTTAAAATAAAGTTTTTTTTTTATTTAAGTTGGTACCTACGTAAATTAATTTTCTAACTTGTATGAAAAACAATACACATTCTTGGACGCGTAGGTGGTTCGCTAGAGTAAATTTTTTCAATTATTTAACCTATCAGACCATGAAAAAGTAAATTAATACCTTAAACTCTATAGGTTCACACACTTATTCTGTGAATAGACCCACTTGATAAAATGTGAGAAATATTCGGCTGCATTTCGTTTACATGTCGATGGGAATGTTGATGATCATCTCATAAATAATAGTAGAACATACTGGATGGAATTAATTAGTTATGCTTTATAAAATTTCAAAATCAAATCTCTTGGCTACGGTTTAAGATGATTTCAGAGAAAAATGGGCTCGATTAGAAGAATGTCTTTTATACCTACGCCAACACAAGTTGATTTCCTTCAAAGCTAGATCACACACATATAACCTAAATTAATGAAATAGCATTACCTTAATTTGGCCCGAACACACCCATAATATATTTTTTAAAACAATAATAGCGGTGATGCAACCAGGCTGTTTTCTAATTTTTTTTTTAAGGCTGCACTGGCACCGATCACTTCTGTCTGTGATTCAATGATTCAAGTTTTGATTTTTAGAATGTTGGCAAGGTTGTTTCGCATCAGGCAATCATTGTATTGTAGCGAAAGTAAAATGCCAAATTTTTGTTCATATTTCGACATGACACCTACATGTGTACAGGGTGCCACAAATTCGTGGGGCAACAATTGATCTTTCAATGCTTTCTTAATGGATTCTTTTTTTAATTCCATTTAGTTTATCCAGTATTAGTCTTATTTTATAAATTTTATTTATGAATTATCGGTAAAACATAAATATTTCTTGAATGCTTTAATACAGATCCTTGACGGACACTTCTAAACACAGTGGACCAATAGAATAACCAGGAGATCCTCATCGAAATTTCAATAGTGGCGTTCTCATGATAACTTGTAGTACCCACTCATAAGAAAAATAACAATAAATGATTTAATCTCTTCTTTAGTTATTTCAAATGTATGATTCATATTTTGAGGCTATTTTGTTATTAGACCAACGATTTGTTCATTAATGAATCTTTTAAATAAATTAATTGGAGTTATATTTATTGCAGAACAACATTCTTTTATCCCGACTAGAAAAAGATTGCCCTTACTGCTCTTTGACTCGTCACTTGAATAACCTTCTCCTGTATCATCATTGGAAAGATTATCAGATTGAAAATCATTATCACCAACATTGTTATTATTAATTCGATGATCAATAACAGGTGAAACGGTAAGTAAAAATGTATAGCATGCCTGCAAATGATCTTTACAACATAAATACCATACTTTAGATGCTAGAGGACTCCAAAGTTTCACTTTTTGAGTTGTTTTTTTGTTATAAACTTAAAACGACTTAGACAATGTTGCTAATATTTAGTACGCCAATATTATAGTTTTATGGCACACAAAAACTTATTAAACAATTGATAGAATTACATAAGTCTTAAATTTGAGGTTTTTAATATTTAAACATTTAAAAATCCGTTACTCGTAGATAAAGAGTTGTAAGAATAGCACTTTGTTTGGAAAACTTATCCAATCCAATAAAAACTAAACTTGAGAAAGCTCGATTAGTGTTTTTTTTTTCGTAATTTGACTTTTAATGTTCTACAGTAGTTTTTCGACAAATAAACGAAGTTGATCAAAATAATTATTTAAAGTGTCCACTATTTACACGAATACATAAATTTTTTAATTTGAGAAAATTAAAACGTATTCTTTGCATAACTTTTTCATCGTCTCTAAAAAATAAGATGATTTGTTGCATCGTGGACATGTTGTCAAAGTTCTTCTTCATTATTTAATCATGTAGACTCTTGACTTAAGATGTCTTCTAGAAAATAATCTAATGGATTTAAGTCTAGTGAATATGGTAGCCAACTTAAGGGAGCCTCATTACCTCTACCTACTCATTTGTTTTGGGTACTGTCGCTTTAAGCAATTTCGAACATTTAATGAAAAATGTGGTGGAGCTCTTTCATGCATAAACCACATATCCGCTCGAACTTCTAGAGGTAAATCCTTTAACAAATTTGACAACATATTTGCAAATGTTCAAGATAAATTTTTCCTGTCATTCTTTGCAGTAGAATGACAACACCAATGATAAAATTGCCAATTATTCCAGCCTAGACATTAACATTAAATTCGTTTTGAAAATGTTGAATTTTGTTTGCGTGCAGATTTTCATCTACATAAACAGGTTCATTGTGGAAATGAGTGATACCTCTTCTTGTGAAACAAGCTTAAGCAGTAAACAAAATATTGTTTCGAAAGTTGAAATCTGTTTCTCTTTGCCTCACAACAAGTTGACAAAAAGCAAACCGCATTTCCGGATTAAGTGGTAACAGATCACGAACTGGTATTTTATGGCATTCTATGGACAACATTTTTAGAAACTGCTAATTTATTATTTAATTATCTGGTGCTGAGTTTTGGATGTTCTACAACACGTTTTGAAATATCCTCTTTAATTTCCAAAATCTTTATATAACGCTGTATTTCATAATCAGCAGTTTCAGGAGCAAAGCGATCAGTTCTCGTAAGATGTCCCTTTACAGCAGCAAACTTATGTGACTTGGTAATCTACTATTTGAGAACCATTCAGAATAAATCGTAAAGCACTCTCGACCATTTCCTTGATAGTAGATAAAAATCAATAACCTATTCTGTATTAGTATAATTGACGGCCATGATAAAACAAAACAAAAATTAAGATTTGTTAAAATAAGAAATATAGTGATTTTTTTCCCATAAGCGAACACTCACGGTTCTGGAAATTTTGTCCGGTTATAAGAGGTGTCCGCAAAGGGAAATTTCACTGTATTACTCTTAAACGACAATTTGAAGTTAACGATAACTTGTCACATTGTTATTTGTGAAAAAACAACGATAAAAATATACAAAACAAATGAAGAATGTACCAAAACAAGTAAAAAATATCTCGATGTAATCTAAATAATATTTTAAAATGATATTTGAAGTACTTTATATTATTTTAAAAACTACCGACAAAGATTAAAAGTCAAATTACGAAGAAATGATGACAGTAATCGAGTTTTTTCAAGATTAGCTTTTTTTCTGAATTGGATAAGTTTTCCAAAGTGTTATACTAAAAAACTTTTAATTACGAAAAATAGAAATTTGAAATTTTTAAATATTGAAAAACATAAATTCTACGTCTATGGATCACCATCACTCGTAATTTTATTATCAGTTTTTTTTTGTACATTTCTATATTTCAGTAGAAATAAAAAACAAACTATGAATTTTCCATAGACAATTGTTCTACTCGGATGCTTGAATATAAGTGTGAAGAAATACGAACTCCATAAATCGAAACTCGTTAAACAATGTCAAAGGATGTGTGCAAATAAGCTTACGAAAACAATAACAGTCGATATGTAAAAAGTGGTAAACTACACACACCGTCGCACCGTGTGACCCACATATAATAAGAATGCAGGACTCAGCGGTATTTACACTTTACAATGACACCAATAATTATTATTTTTAATCTTATTGTCGAGGTCTCGTAGCGTCCTTTCAGATTTCCAATCATGGCTATACTGAAAATTTTCTGTAGTAGATGTTTTTTCTTTGAGCTATTCACGATCATATTTCTCATTTGAATCCACTGTCAAATGACCTTATAAAAGTTTCAAAATTACAGGAAATCAACAACAAACAAGATTATCCTTGACTGATTTTAAGGTTTTCTCCCACACCCATTCCATATATCATGTGCCGTTTTCCATCTTTGTACGTTAATTTGTACTAAAAACAACGATGAGTAGTACATAATCCGATTTAAATTAAATAAGTTGTTAAATAAGTTGTTTAAGTAGTGTTACATTTATAATAAAAATAATCATTCATGTACTAAAATGTAACAAGACGTGCTACGAGCATTTAAAGGTACGTATACATATAGGACGTTTCGGTACAATTTCCAGATTTAGCTACGTGTAGATCATGCCAATTCCAAGTGCCAAACAATACGCAGTTCCCAGAAATAAACGTATATCAACGCAGACGTATTTCCAATATCTGTTATTTATGTATATCAAAATAAAATTTCCTTCCGTGTATCGATTAAATCCATTGTTTTAACAGAAAGAGTAATTATTGAAAAAAAAGGAAAAAACACACCGCCCTGAGCTGAAGTTTTTGTTTCCAAATTAATTTATTCCAATTTCCACTAAAACCCAAGAAAAATTACGACTTTGGATTCTTTTTAAAATTCAAAATTCGTTCGGAGCGTAGGAATTTCTTTTGTTCATCCTACGAAAATGTTTTTTTTCTCTCGTAAAAATCTAAATACGTTCCAGCACAAGCAAAGTTCATTTACCAAACAGGGTCTCAAGTGTAAGTACATTTTTCAAAATAACAAACATCTGTTGATTTGTACTATCTTGGTAATGATTTCAGGTTTTCCCATCCCTAAAAAGTACCTACTAATTGGTTATTGATTTATTTGCAATACGCATTGATAGATATGACAAAAGATAAGCTGTTATAATAAGTTAAAAGCTGGCAAAACGGGTATTCACGAGACAGGTACGTTTATTTACTCTTGACTATCAACAGCGAAACCGCTTTAAGCATAACTAATGAAACAAATTTCTTTAGAAAAAAGTCACTCAGCAGAAGCGTGTCAATGCAATTAATTATCTGCTAAATTTCCTTGTGAAGAGAGGATGCAAATCCACTGTAGTGTCCAAAGTGTGAATTCAGACCACTTCTTTCTGATTCAATAATGTGGTGCCCGGCTTCGTTTAATTATTGATGAAAGCAATGGAAATTGTAGAATTTTTAAGTGAGATCGACTTGATTAAATTCGAATGCTAAAACTCTCTCTAATGATAGACCTCTTGACTGGGAGTTTATTGTTTTATAAACAAACTGACTTTCGAAAAAATGCTCCCAACGCCAGACAATTAGTGACATTTTTATGTGATATTTACATCAGTGGGAAATGCTATGGTGAGGTTCGTTTACATTTCAATCATTGGCGGTCCAATCGTTCAGAATTAACGTCTCGTTCTCATTAAAAGACTTTCAAAATATTTTCGTTGCCTGGTGAAACTAAAGTACTTGAAGGAATTCCGTTGTTTTTCATCAAAACATCCTTTTGACGATTGATGGGGACGACACTGATTTGGTGACCATGCATACGTATATATTGAGACAAATCTTCTTTCTTTACGATTTAAAATTTAAAAATATCATTACATGTAGACTGACTCTTCAACACGACTTGCTTTGTTTCGGTGCAGCATTTTTAAAATACTATATTCGATTAGGGTTAATGACATCAATTTATGAGTTCAGTATGAAAATTCCAAGAGTATTATCCGATTTAACCCTTGAACAGCGCTATAATAGAGTTAATAGGGAAAAATATTGCCAGTTTTATCAGCTGGAAACAACAGGGAAAATAGTCAACGCTGTTAAAACAAACCCATAATATGACTTTTTCATAATATGACTTCATAATTAATTTTCTTTTAGGAATCGACACGCTTTAAATAAACATGTATTTTTCTCTGAAATTAATATGAATTTTAAGAAAAAAAATACAATAAAAATTCATCCTGTGTCTGAGTATGACCTCGTCTTTCTCGGTGTTTTCATTGATTCAAGAAAAAAGGCCGTAACCGGTCTTTCTCGGCAAAGGAGGAAAGAATCAGTGGCGGAACGTGTCCAATTATTACAATGACAAATTTTTTAGAACTCAGTTTATTATTATTACATTTCTTATGTAACTAGAAAGCTATAGCTGTTTTGTGTAATGATGAAAAACCATAAAATTCCAAACAAGGAGTTTACAAGATTTGAGGTAAAGAGTAATAGGTGATTCGTTACGATCCTTGGATAAACTTTGAGTGAAAATGTGCGAAATGCGCCACTGAAACAGCTCGGCTTCTTATTGGATCCCCTTCGATCTCTCGCCTCTGCTGCTTCTCTCATCCTCATCTCTTCTTCTCTTCCGATATTCGCGCAAAACGGCAGAGAAATATACTGTAAATAAAACCCACAACGTGTCTGCATTTACACCCACCTCATTGTTAGGTTGACTAAAATACGACGATAGCGCAATTTTCCAATGGTTTCTACTGACAATTTTCCAACTTAAAGATAACCCAAACTTTTCCTTTCCTCAATTGAATTTCAGATACCACTTATAATTTTTTTATTGAAAAATAAACGTTTCTGAAATTAAATAAAAATAAACGTATCGCTTTACATCTGTCTCGTTTTCAGGTGGCATAATAACCACATTGTCTTAAAACTCTCACCGGGCGACATGGTTCCAAAGGTACCGTCCCAAGTAGCGAGAGTACCCCGCGGCACCCTATTGTATTTATCGGGCGCCATCTTGGATGGCTTTAGAGCGTAACTCAGTAGAAAGATGGGAAAATACGTATCACACGTTCAAAGAAGCATTTAGTAGGGAACTACCGGATAATTGGAGGTCAAGGAACCTTATAGACAGATTTAAATATACAATACTCATAGTACTTGAAGAGTTTTTTAACACTTGTTAATAGCACGTTTACGATGCATTTAATTTACATCTGTAGATACCTCTGTCAGTGCAAAATTTTATCAAATAAACAGCCTACTACGTAGTAGTGATACTAATTTGAATTAGGATTTTTTGCGTAAAAATATTCTATTTTCCAAGGTCATTACATTAATTTGTTAACTGTGTTTGAATTTTTTTAACTGTAATTGCGAAGGTACCACTCGTATTCATACAATTCATGAAATGTGTACTACAATTATTCTCTATATAAAGTCACACATTTTCTTGATGGTGATGAAAGTATCGCACGTTACTTTCAGTTAGACATGAAGCACGGAATAAATGTCTATTAATTAGTACTTTACCATTAACTTTTCCTTTTAGAAGGGGTACTAATTCATAATATATGCGTGTACGAAATGTGAAGAACATAAAATTAAGTTTCAAATTTTTAATTTAGTTAGGAAGTATCCAGTTCATATTAATAATCATAAATACCTTACTTTGATAAAGTAGGAATTCTAGGTCAGATATAAGGAGTATTTATTGTGTTAGGAGCTTGGTCACCACGACTCCTATCATAAGTTTGTTGTTTCTCTAGCAGTATGACATGTCGCATGACCACCTTGTAAGGAATCATATAGAGTACGCTCACGGAAGTTGTTAGAATTTAAAACTCATGAAAATACTTTATTAAAATTTAAAATTCATGTCTAATTTCGAAAGTGTTTAATAAAAAATAATTCCATTTTTATAGCAATAAATTTCTTAAAAATGTTTGCAAATTTACGAATCAAAACTCATAATGTCAACTGTTGTTTTTTTAAACATGTCATTGAGCTAATATTTAAGTCATTTATTCTGACAATAATTTTGTTCAATTAAGCGATGGAGCTGAATAAAAAAAGTAGATAAAAACTAGACATTGGTTCGACCCCTTTAAGCCGATAACACTTCTAAAAGACGATAGTCGGCGGCCACGACACGCCTGAAAAATTCTGTAAACACTCGTTTGCGCTTAAACAAGCACGATGACTTTACAAATTGATTCAATCGTTCACCTTTTGCTGCAACCGCCTCCAACAAACAAACTAAATTCTGTTCTGTACCTTTTTGGTAGTAGTTACAACGACACTCAGATGTTTTTATTCTAGATGGAGAAAGAAAGAAAAACAGAGTGATAGAGAGAGGAAGAGAGAGAGAGAGAATTTTTGCATGAGGAAAATTGACTTTTGTATTGTTAAATTGACCTTGCAATTCAAAACCTTTTTTAGTACAGAAATATTGTAAGTGTATATAAGTATTAACCATTTATTTCATGTATTTATTGTTCAATAATTATCCAAACAAATTGACAATTTGACAATTGTATTTTTAATTCGTGGTATGATGAGTACGTGATATTGGAAATTTTAAAAAAATTTGAGTAAATATTACGGTGAAAGCAATATTAAAACAAAACTTTGACTTAATCTTGTAATCGAAAATAATAATGGATAAAAAGCATTATAAAAGTAATTAAAAAAAGTTGTTTAATAAAAGAAATGTTACGGAAAATAAAGAAATATCTTAAGAGTGAATTACTAAATTTAGAATAATTAAAGGAAAAAGCAAAAAGGGCTGCTAAAATAGATAAAAACTCTTAAATAATAAAGATAAGTATAAATGTAATTAAAAAAAAATTATAAATATTAAAAGGAAATTTGTCTTCTCACTTCGTTTTCCATCTTTTTTTTTCAAATATTTCAAATGGATTCCAAAAGACTTTTTGTTTGACAATTAGTTTTTTACGATTATAGAAATTATCAAAGTTTAAACGGGGGACACTTAGTAGAATTGACCACAGATATGTTAGTACCAGCATGACAACAATTCAAACCATACTGTCTATACAATTTAACAACAAAGAACCGTTTGAAACTGGCCTAAATCGGAAAAAAAGCAACATACATAATGGCATTGGTTGCAAACAAAAACGAGGAATGTATTTTTAAACGAATATTTACATTTTTTTTAATAAAAAAAATTATATTTGAGTAACAGTAACTAACATAAGATACTGTATTAAAGAAGAATCTACAGTTCTCAATTATCCCATTACTCTAATACACGTGTAATTCAAACATATTAAAAGCTGATGAAGTTTTACTTGAAACAATAGAAGCTGTTCTAAAAAAAATTAATATTTTCCAAATGAGTATAAATTTCATAGGAAATATATTGAATAATTTTGCATTATTTATTATAGAAAAATCTGTTTAATGAATATTTGTGTTACACTTCCTGTTCTTGATCACCCACAACCCTTTATATTATTCATGTAAAACTTACTATTGAAGATATATATATATCTTCAATTTGTATAAAAAAATATATATATATGTATATAATTTATATACAGGGTGTTTCCAAAAATGTGGGCAATCTCCTGGAAATGAATAGGGCATGGTAAAATAAGTGTATAAGTAATAATAACTTTAATAAATAATAACTTTTGACTGCTTCATAATAATTTCATGAAATTCTGTATACAGGGGTTGTTTAGGATGAGGAATTCAAATTTGTGGTCGATTTGAGTGCATCTTCTAGAGGGCGCCACCGGCGACGATTTCGACCCCTTTAAACCATTACAACTTTTTTGTGTTACCCTGTATGCCATTTTGGACTACAAAAATCGATTCTCCTATCTTTTTTGCTTAAAAAAAGTATACCGCTTTGAAGTCGCTAGGAGCAACGGTTTCCGAGTAAAACGCATCTAAAGCTCAGAAAGCATGC
>JABRWK010000013.1:480282-538965 GCA_013372445.1 Hypothenemus hampei | reverse complement strand
ACCTATGCTAGGACATCCATTTTGCAGCTCTGGGACTTTACCCTGTTGCCGGGAGTTGAAGAAATAATAGAAGAGGTTCAATTTGTTGTTGGTAACCACTTAGTGAAAAATTAAGTAAAAGACTTTCATGTTTGGATGTCTGTACGTCAAACTAATTGAAATTTAATTTGATACCGTTATTAACCAAATTAATTGAATGAGTTATAAGTTAATTAAAAAAAATTTAAAAATTTATTTCCACTGCTTACCATATTCACGATAGAAACCTACCATGTATGAATGTGTGGGCCGGAATTGAATTCTAAAGTGCCACCGTTTAGCCCCCGAAATTTTTTTTGGAAAAATGCTAATTAGTTACGTATGATTAGATTAAAAAAAAAACAAACGCCTTTTATATGAAACAAGTTCAGTTGCTTACGTAGTTGTTTGTTTTTCTTTCACTTTTACAATGAACAATTGGTAAGTTAATGTGCATATAGGTACATTCAAATGTTTCATTTCAGGGCAACATTTTTTTTTCTTCAATTCGAAAATGTTGTAGTATATATAAAAATATAAATATAAAAAAATTAGTTCTTAATATTAATTTTAAACAGTTGCTCATTGAGTTTAAATTTGAATAAACATGAAAACATTGGCTTTTTTTTTTAATTCTCATTCAGTTCCATTTTTTCATAATCACTCGTAGTTAGGCCCATCTTGTAGGTAATAAGGTACCTCCTCAAAAATAAAAAAAAGGCAATAAAAACAATAATAATAAAAATGATATTAAAATAATAATTAATAATATAAAAATTAATATATTTTCCATTAATTTTTAATAAAAAAATACAAGTACTTAATACTTATAATATAAATATGATATATGTTCTAAATTATTAAATATTCAGTTGTATACGTAAACATAATTTTTGTAGAAAATGAAATTTTCTACATAATTGTTTATGACATATTGTTATAAAAATTATTATTAATATAAAATACAATTTTTCTGGAAAAAATACTTTCAAATGACATACACTTATCTCTCGATTTACACGGTAGATATGTTCCTGCAAAAATCGTGCAAAACGAAGCCGTGTAAATCGACACAACATTCATACATACAACAAATGACTAACGTTTGCGATTGAAGTTTTGAGAGAGATGTGTTAAGTAACTTTTAATCGAACTTTGAAAGAACTATGTTCATTAATATGACATTCTTTTAATAATGAATTCATAAATGACATAATGCAAAACAAACAAATTAAAATCCAAAAAAAAAGATTTTTTTTGTTTTTGTATGAGTAAATCTATTTAACGGTGCAAGTGACATTTTTGAGTCTATCGACACTTTTGAGGAGGACGTTATTGTCTACAAAATGAACCTAATTACGAGTAATTATAAAAAAATAGAGCTGAATAGGAATTAAAAAAGAATCGATGTTCCCGTGTTATTTAAATGGCAAAACTTCAAACTTGATGAGTGACCTTTTAAAATAAATATTAAGAACAATTTTTTTCTAATTTCTATTTTTGAATTTATTATAAAATTTTCGAATTAAAAAAAAATTATGCTCTCAAATGAAAGACCTTAACATATGTACATACTTGTCAGGCAAATTGAGAATGACACAAATTCATTAAATCGTTAGATAAAGTAACCGATACCTATTTTAGATTATGTTTGTCAATTATGAAAAGTTTTTGAGATTTTCGATGGGTAGCATAAATGAAATTGCAATCACATTTAAGAATTAACCAAATATTTGGGATGCCATCTTCAGTTTTAGTTCAAGATCGCATTTTTTTAATTTCTTTAGCCAGATTGAGACCTTGAAGATATCAGAAAATCAAGTTATTATATGAAGTAATATTAGATTAATATGAGATTTGCGCATGCCTAATGTAAATGGGGAGCGTTATTGCTAGCGATTTAATCCTCGAGTTAAACGACACCGATAATACGGATTCTACTCCACAAACACCAGATCCTTGAAGGCTTCATGTATCGCATGTCTCCTGGGTCCAAATATTAATGTTCCATGTGTTTAAGTCTGTAGTTGATAAGAACATCGTACCTATAGACTATATGAAAGATGGTTTTCAAATCGTTTTAATGGAGGATTCATATTAATTGCATTTTTGAGAATTCTTAAATTGTCCTATTTATTGTCATGTTAATATAAAAAGGGCTTATCTGTATTTTTGATTAAATTAGTTTTTTTCCTTGTAAAAGTGGAATTTCTCGGTTTTTAATAAATAATAAATCCGTAAGTGAATGTAAAGTCGATACACTTTATAAATAAAATCGAGAGAGCGGCCTAGAATTATCAAAAAAATGGATTTTTTTTAAACTAAGTCGAATATGCGCTTTTGCGTTAACACTTTACTGTTGATAAACAGATCGAAATATTATATTCCGGTAAGCAATAATCTCTTTTATTTTAACATGATTTTGAAATACAATTTGTTTAATTAGAATTTCAATGATCTTTTTAGCTGTACGATTATAAATTTTTCTATACAGGATGATTCGTTAACAATAGAACATCCGTGAACAGGAAATACTACAGGTCAAATTATGACCATTGACCCGAACGTGTCTTATCCAAGTGTTGATAGTTTAGGAAATACAGGGTGTTAAAGGTTTTTTTTTCGCTTTCCATTAGTAGCATTGGTGCTTAGAGATTTTTTAGTTAAGAAATTCTTATAAATTACTAGTTCGACTAAATTATTAGTTTAATTAATCTTATTTATATGTAGAGGACGTCACATATGGTAACTTTTTGCTGTATTAGTATTTTTTATTTCATTTCAAATGCATGTTTATATATTCTTTTTAAATAAAAATGCATACTTTATAAGTTACATTAGGAGTCATTCGAGATATTTACATTTGAAATTTTTATTTCTCATAATAAATTTCTCATAAGTAATGTCTAATTGTCTATGTAATTTACGTACTTAATTGAATACTGAGAATATATTTCATCACTTTTTTAATTTTTGGAGATTGTGTAGCGTGTAGAGCCGGTTTCACGGCATTCGGACATTTGGCAAATATAGGAATATATCTACCTTTGCTTAATGACAGCTTTACATAGATCACGAGTTCCAAAAATTAAAAAAACGATGAAATATATTCTCAGAACTCAATTAATTACGTAAATTACATAGATTCAGACAATTAAACATTATTTACGAGAAACTTAATATTTCAAATGTAAATCTTTTTGGAATAGTGACTCCTACTGCAATTAGAAAGTATACTTTTTTTGTATTTAGAAAATATAGATACACCAGATTTTTAAACGAAAAAAATAAATTTACTTACAAATAAGGATGTAACAGATTTTTAAATGTATTCGAATTAGTAATTTATTTAGTTTTCCCATTTAGAAAAACCACTAGTCACATAGTTTCACTGAATTATATTGACATATAAACATTATTAAAAAAAAAAAATTAATACACTGTATTTCCGAAATTATCATTATTTGACTTGTACTAACCCCTATTCACCGATGTCCCTTTATTAATGAATCACCCAATATACAAGGACTGGTCATTCCAAACCCATCTTTGACTTATAGAAAAATTATTTCGAAAGATATTTATCAGCAGTATTAGTGCATTACTTTACCAACCGATATACAGTTGTATTCAAAAAAAACGTGTACACTTTTTAGAGAGAGACTTTGACAATCAGATTTTTGTAAAACTGGCTTTTTAAATAACATTCAATATAGGTTAGCAGCAGATGTCAAAAATGACAAAGCAATACAAAGTGTTGTCGGAAGGGAAATAAATAAACAAATAACCATTATATTGTACAATACAATCCTGTCTACAAAATACTTGTAACAGTTGATTAAATAATTTTTTACCTCATTTTAAACCTCTATGTTTTTCCATCTCTTCAGTGGTTCAAAAATATGAAATCTTCATTGCAATCTTTAATTTTTTTGCATTTTTCTTGTACTTCGTTAGACGAGCACTATCGTGAAATAGAATGACACAACATGAAATCTTTCCTGGACGTTTCTGTTTTATTGCTTGACTTTCATTGTACAAGTTTGCAATGATCTTTATTGTCGAAATAAGAGAATGTCAACATCATCTTGTCTCTCTTTAAATCAGATTTCTTCAACAAGCATGCACAGATCCACCAATAAGAACAAAATGGTCCTAAAAAAGACGTATGTCATGTGTATTATTGCCCGAAGACAATTTCAAAGTTACATCCGTATCAAATAAAGAAATGAGTCGATCAAGCGAAATGAAGAAGATACCATGAAAGAAACCTGCGAAGGTAAACGAATCCCAGGGAATGTGTGTAGGTACTCGGGTCGACGCGTATCAGCCTCGCGCTCAGCAGTTGAACATCGATTTATAACAGTGACAATTGATTTACGGCGTCGAAAGTCGTTGGTCGCTCTAGCAGATACCCTGGCCAATGGTTAGCTGACGAGTATCTGATAATAGAGTTTATTGCTACTGAAAAATATAAATTTTACAAATGAAATATTCAAATTGTCTGTCAACACGTAAAGTAAGCTTAATAATAATGATGACAAAAATTAACAATGCAAATTCAGGTTAATAACAAAAACACAACGATATATATAATACTCTGCTCTTGTAATGCTATTTATTTAAACTATAGTTCTGAAGTAGAAAACCTCTCAACTCCAAATCTACATATTCTTTGTTGGAATACAATAATAACTGCGAGCAGTTTATTGCCGTTTTGCCTGTAAATATTAGCGTTGCGAGGGCTAAACACGGATCGATAAATTGCTAATTTTGTACATTTCAACATCGACTAAAATGATTTTTTATATATTACGATTAAATGATATCAATCTCTATTTCTAATTGTCATTTTCTAGTGTTTCTCGAAATTGATGTAGGTACCTTAAAATAGTATATTTATGTATAATCATGATGAATTTCTTCATTGGAATCTACTAATCTACCGTTCGAAATACAACAACAATCGTTAGTTGTCATTGTTTCTCAACACCGTTGCAATGCTAACGGATAATTTATTGGTGGAGTCGTACGAACTGTCTTCAAACTGAATCTACCTAATTTGCATTACATTACAAACAGGAAACCGGTAAACCGTAGTAAATGTAGGTACGTACGATAGTTTATTGAAATTAACGATTGTTTCAAAAAAAACAAGAAATTACCTGGAATGAGGTTATCTCATTGACACACTTTTTCGCGGCCAGAAATTCGCCGCTTTTGCTCGTCGAAGCTACTCCATCCAATGTCGTCGGATTTCTTTTTCAGTTTTTCTAATATCAAGTACGAATTATTGTTTTCGTTTAAGTCCAAGTACGATTTCGTCAAACAAAAACAAAATTAACCAAAAACAAACAAATTCACACTCGTGAACGACAATATAACAATGCAGAGAGTATTGCCACATACTATAACACAGCTTTCCTTATAATCGTGATGGAGTTCTTATCGAGTTACATCAAACAATTTGTAATTGGGTATAATTAAAATGCCGCATTATAAATAGTTCAAAGATAGCATCAACCACCTTCTTTTGGAAACAATGAAATTTGCACGTCCAACTGTCAAAACTACTTACCTTTCCTTTCGAAATTTCTCAAACCCAACTATTGCAATTTCCTTTCTTTGGTCTGGTTTTTCTAACCTACAGTCCTTACTGTTTCAGTTTTTGTTTTATTCCTAGAAATTACATACGTAAAATTTACTAATTGTTAATAAAAAAATGCCATTAACATAAACATTGAATTTTTATGACTTTGGCAGTGTTGTGCAAAATGCGCGATTTTTTGCGTCATTACGACTGTGGTGGAAACGGTTCAAGTTTTATGCTTAAAGCTGATGTCACACGTGAACAAGGAACGTGTTCAATATTTACGTAATCCTTTTAATTGCGTAAATCTACATAAAATCAACTCATTTTTTCTATGGTACATATAGATATCTCCATTACGGTATGCGGTAAATATAAACATGTGGCAAAAAATGAAAAGATGATTCTTTGAGCTATTTTAAGTTCATCTTTTTCTATGTAGAATTTTTCAAAATGCTTGTTTCGAAAATGTATAGTGACAAAAACAAAATTCTCAATGAGCAGCCATGCTAACATGTGCTGGTGCATCTTCCACAAGCCCAGGTCTTTTAAAAATGTACGGCACACCCTATCTTACTAGTCTTGTTGGAAAAAATACCAATCCAATTAAGAAATAACCTATAGTGCCCCATAAAGAATATTTCTCTTATCTACTATAATTGATAATTTTTAGAGAGAATAGATAGAGTCAGTAGAATTCTAACCATGGATGTTACAAACGATCTTTATCTACGCATCTCCTCCAATCTGTGTCTTCTATCTTTTTCTTGTTTGAATTTGATTTTGTCTTTTAGGATATTTTATTTGCTTGGGTTTTCCTGAAGAGTTTAAGAGCTACTTAATCCACCTTTTTGGCTCTTCATGTTGGCGATTTTGTCGTTATCGTCCTTTTTTCCCGTGAAATTTTAATTGAAGTCCTTCTCCATAGTTATGTTTCATCAAATTGTTACTTTTTGATTAGTTGTCCTATCATTTTTTTCGCAATGCTCTTCAGAGTTATAAAATTAACACATAATTTGTTGGTGAAGTCTGTTAAATCTATCCAATTTGCATTACATTACAAACAGGAAAGTTTTCTTCCACGTTCAAGTCTCGTCTGATTGTTGTATTTCTGACGAAATATGGGCTTCTGTTATCCGATTATCCGAAGTATTTTGTTTTCGAAGGTAATGACCTTCTTGAGTATTCTTCATGTTGTGTATCCGTGGGTTTTTATTGACTTTATCTATGATTTGTAGATTAATAGCTGTGTCTTCAGTTTACTTTTCATTTTTTTGTGTATCGAACTGTAGAGATGTTATACAGGTGCTTTTCTATATTGTCCCCCTATGTATGTGCTCCAATTTAATCTACTCTCCAAGGTCGGTCCAGTTTATTCTTTGTCCTACTAATGTGATCCTTTCCTCCACTTTACTGGATTTTGCTTTCTTAAAGTGTATTGCTTCCGTTCTCTTCGTGTTGATTTGGTTGCTTAACTTTCCACTCTTAACGTGACTGCATTTTGGTGAGTTTACTTGTGATTATTATGGAAGTTTCTAATTGCATTTATGCCTCAATCGTTGTAGGTATTTAAGGATCATTGACAAAAACAAAATCAACAGTAGTTGAAAATGATACGGATAAACGAAGACTTCAAACATTACCATATTTTTCACTATTTTTTCTGGTTCATCAAGTGAGTGCTTGCGGTCTTCTTTTACCACATTCAATACATTTCATTCCAATGTTGATATTGTTAGTGTGTTTGGCATTGCATTAAAATATGTCTGTTTTATGAAAACATTGATAGATCTTTTGAAGAATTTTTCCATCATTTGAACATTTCCACTCGAACGAACTGAATTTTCGTAATACATATATATATGTCACTGGATAGAAAATTGTTCTTTTAAGTCGAATGAACATTTTGATCATCGCCTTTGCTTTTGCACGCTCGATGTAAAACAGTGAAAATGGCAAATCACAATAGAAACATAATCAACTAAATACGACATCTACGGTTTAATTATTGATATTTTTGATATCGGGCACTAGTCTGGGATCATAGTGGATCAAAAATATTAAAAGCTTTATCTCTCTGTTTTGCTACGTGTTTAGCGAATGCAGTGCATAAAATTTGTTATATGAAATTGAAACCATTGAAGAGCTGGATAATAGTTATGTAACACAATAACAAGGATCTTGTAGAAATAATCGTGTGTTGTATTATCTATGCACTAAAAATTGATTGAATGATAGTCGATCGCTTCCTCTACCTGTTTGAAAGTATACATTGTAATGCTAGTTGCCATTTAAATCCATATCTTGAAACAATATCTTATTACATGAGTCTAAATTGTGAATTAACCCAGTTAATTTCAAAAGAAAATCTAACATAACATTATTATTAATCAGATGAAACGGAAATTATGACACGAAACTGAAGTTTTGTTTACCACTGTTAATCCTTAATCATAAGCAACAATTAAGAAAGTAATAAAAGTTCAAACGAATTGAAATTTTAATGGCTAATGATGAAATGGCTGCTGCTGCTATACTATTGCCGAAATAAATACGGCAACTAAAGACCCTCAAGGAAAAAAAGGTGGCATATCGTTAAAATTAGCCTTATGCTTCCTTCCTATTAAACACATGTAAAAATAGGTAAAAAATAGGCCCTATTTTCGTCCCGTACCCTCGACTTGTCTGTCTGAATGTTTCTCCACAAATAGACATTACTGGAATTTTAGGGTATTTATAGTCGACTAACTGATTTGTTACAATTATTTATTTTTAAACTAGGGAGGGAGTGGGAACGAGCGAGATCCGTTAAGGGATATAACTAATATATCTAAACTTCCAATGGATATTTTTAGTTTGTGAAGAACATGGTATACTTCAACACCCACAACATAAAGGCACAACCGACCCCATAAAAACTAGAAAAAAATCCATCTTCGTCAACTTCACGTTTACTCAGCTTAAACTTTTTTTTATTGCAGTAAAACATTCAGTCGTTCACATTTTATCAATTTGAAAACAAAAAATAACTCGACTTTCAAAGATAAAAATATATAATACCGACTTAGCCCTTCGAACTTTCTCATAATAAGAATCACGTAGTGATCATATGCAATTTACGTTTTCAAAATAAACAACGGATTAATATAAAAATATAATATATAACGTTATCATTCGATCCTATCAAAAGGTATTAAAACAAGCACGTGCAATACTACACATGTAGGTGTTAAATTGTTAAAAACTGCTTTGTAATCATTATCTTTTTCACTTTTAATTTAGATGATGATGTTTATAATATTTGAAATATAAACTGGTAAAGTACCAATGCCATTACCAAAAGGAAAAATTACGAGCGCCATTCATTTTCCTGGAAAAATTTTCGCGATAAGAAATTATTGGTTTAGCCAATGTCAGGCGCAGAGATTTAAAAACCAGTTATGTCATTTTTATAACTATTATTGTATATAAGATCTAATCAACATGAGTTTTTTATCCAGATATACCTGACTTTTATTAGCGTTTATCAGCGATTGCGTTTTCATTAATATTTTCAATCTAATCCTATCTGCTGACGTTTTCTATAATTCGTGTGTCAACATTATTATCAACAAAAATTCTTACTTTTGCGTATTGCCTTTCAAATATTTTAATGTTCTTTTTCATAATTTTACAAATAACAAGGTAACAAGACGATGTAGATAGAAATGATGTTGTCCCTGAAGTTCCTCTTTTACCTCTGAAATTATCTGACACAATTTTAGACGAAACGTCAGCTACGATACGTTAGTTTTTCTGAATTATTTTATGTTTTCATGAATGAAATTTTTACTACAATTGTTCCACGACATATGTACGACGATGGGAAAACAGGCATTCGGTTTGACCTATAGATGATGCAATTTACTGTAAGTATTTATCATTTTTGCGAAGATGTCCTTTCGATTAAATTACGTCTAAAGTTTCCAGAGATTAGTTATGTAAAGTTTTGCGTTTTAAAAATTATGAAAAAATAGAAATTCGTTATCATAAAGTATTTCCACATTAAGGGTTTATTGCCTACCGAAATAAAATCTAGATTATTTGCTACTTTGGATGAGTTGGCTCCTTTATTTTTAACAATTGAAACGTATGTTTCAAATTTTAAATGAGGTCGTATGAACACTGAATGAAAATGCATTGCTCTCCGAAAGAGCAAAAAATGTAAATCCAGAAATACTTGGACAGAAAGTACATAAAATTTTGAAATGATCGACTATTAAAGTTGGAACCGATAGCTAAATTTGTGGTTAGGTCAAAAACATATATACAACATATTTTAGTTCAATTTTTGAATATAAAAAAGCTATCTTCGCTTTAGGTGTTACAATTATTTACTGGAGAACAGAAACTCGTATAAATAACTATTTCAATTGGAGTGTTTGGCACTGTCTTGGGTAATCAAATAGATTTTTTTATTTCGTTTTAATACATAGTCTTACCAGTACATGTCTTAAAAGAAAAAACAAACGAAATAGTGAACTGTAAGGGATGAACCACTTCTAAAGACAAAGCAAACGCGGTTCAACCTACAGGAAAATTTATTGTAAAAGTTTTTTGGAATACAAAGGGTATTATTCTTAGAGACTACGTACCAAAAGAGTAAACAATAATTTTGGAATATTACACGAATTTGTTTGACCAGTTGAACCGTACCAGTTGTAAGACACGTCCTAATCTAGACTAAAAAACAATTCTGTTTCATCATGACAATACACCTTATGACAAATCAGAGCTTATCATTGCAAAAATCCATACCTTATCCATAACTCCTTCCACTTGGTTGCTCATGCACCTTTTTCGCCAGATTTGGTCCACTTCAATTTTTATTTGTTCCCAAATTAAAACAAAATTCCTGCTGGTAAAATGTTTGTATCTGAGACGGAAGTGATTCTTGCTACCAATGTCTATTTTGAGGAATTGGACAAATATGCATATATTATTTGTATAAAAATGAACGAATATCGTTTAACTAAGGATCCATTTTATAATTTCTGTTTAAACAACGATCCAAAGTGTAACTACCAGAAATTTCCTATACATGTCCAAATTTTGGAATTTAAAACTTGCAATTAGATCGTCATTGAAGCGGAATTTATAAAACCGGCAGTAAATATATTGAACTATAGAGAGAGAGGTATGTGGAATAATAAAAATATTTTCAAACTAGTCATCCATTGTCTTCTTTCTCTGGTTGGTAACTTTTCATTCCATCCTCGTATATTGAAATTTTCAATATCCAGATTGTTTGCTTTCTCCCTCCGATAAAATCCTTAAATTTCTTTATTGACTTTGTTATTTTTCTTAATAAATTTGAATTTTTTAAAAGATTATCTCAATTACAATACAAATACATTAATCTTCAAGCTGAAAGTTTTCGATTAAACATTCCTTCGTCTTTAGAGATTTTGCATATTTCCAATACACGTTTGGATTCTCGCTGGTAGTTATGATATCAAGACTCATAACTGATAATAATTTCGTGTAAAATGGCATTGGCATGTTGCTAATTGCGCATAAATACCGACAATAAATTTGAGTCAAGCATTATTTTTAATTTGAAAANGATGTTAGAAAGAAGAAAAAGTGAAATTAAAAAAATAGAAAAATGTTATTAAAACACGGACATGCCCACCGATGACAAGAGGAAGTATGTTTTCTACTCATTAGTGAACGAAATTGAGAGAAAGAATAATTTATTACGAAACTTGACAATTATATGATAATTGACAAGGAAGAAAAATGAAAAACAAAACATTAGTGACAAAAAAATTGTATGTATTTTTCTAAAAGGACACCAGAAATATAGTTATCGGAAAACAGTACCTATAATTACGTGCGCACTAGGTGCACGTCATTGAATAATTCAGTTAAAAAATGTATTTATTTGGAATTAAATTTGTATTGAATATTTAACTTCAATTAGGTAGATGTATCGAAGACTCCATGTTAGTGTTTTGGAAACGGGACTGTTTGGTCGATTTGAAAACAATTTTTGATAGGGTCTCGCACGCTGGTTTAATTCACAAACTTCATAACAAACTTCAAATATCCCTACCAATTAATATGCTCGAGAAGCAAAAAGTTGAGAGAATGTCACAGTTCAGTTGACGTTCATCACTTTACTTCACATTTTCAAACTACAAAATATGTTCAATTCAAACCAAATCTATGTGTATAGATTTCTCGATTTCTATATGTGGACTAAAAATTGATTGTTGGGTAGATTCATATTTTGAAGTGAAGTGAATTGTCAGCAATGCCTTAGAAACATGCAAAATCGGTACTACTAAAGTAGTTAAAAAAAGCATTTTGAAAAAAAAATATGATGACGTGACGCTGATGTTTGACAATGACTCGTATTAATTAGTAGGGTGAAAGAAAACAGATGAATAATATTACAAATTTGTATAATGAAAGTTTGAACAATTTTCATAAAATAATAAGATAGAAAGAGTAAAGCCTTTACGTGTCATTTTTCTTTATGATAATAGTCGACATCATGTCACTAAATAGAAGCAAGTTTTCTTCCTACAGCATCGATTTATAGTCTTATACGTAGTATGTACACATACTTGATATTTTTCGAAGAATCAACGGTGGGCTACGATAGAGCAACTATCTAACCTAAGTTTTAATCTTTTGTTTATTTATGTCTTTATGTTTTACGTTTTTATTGATTTATAAAATTATTAAATATTAAATATTCATTTAAACTGTAAATGAATTGTCTTAAGGCATTGTAATAAACCAAAACGTTATCGATATCCCTCTCACATTTCTCGAAGAGCGATTCTAGAACGCACGACATCTAAGTAGAATTAATATAGAAAATTGGGTAACCGAACTGTTTATGCTGTAGTAGAACTGACCTTTCTCTTAGTGAATAGTGGGTCTATACCTACCGACGCTTACCGATTTTTAGTAACAAAGAGTAATCAGTGCAAATCTTTACAAAGTGACACGATCGCACTGTCGACCCCGTTAACCAGCTCAAAGAAACCGATGCTACCAGACCATAGTTGCCAGGTTGTTAAATTTTTTCATGGAAAATAATGCTTACGTTCCGTTTAAGTGCGGATTGAAAATTATCTTTGTACTAATTAATGAGCAACGCATTTTTATAAATAATGATGGAAACACGACGTGCAGAAAAGATTTAAAAATTATTTCGATGTTAAAAGTATGCTTGCCTCAACATGTAAATACACGTTCCTTTGTTTGTGTACAAATTTTAATTTATAACAAACGAATAATTTATGTAGTAAAATTGACATTTTCAGCTCATAATCTATTGTAATTGTCAGGTTAATTGTACTCCCGCCAATTTTCTTTCTTTTTCCATTTTACTAAAATCCCTAACTAAAACAATAGAATTTTAATTCTTTTAACAATTTCAACAAATTCATTGAATTGGCAATGCGGGACAGATGTGCCGTTAAGAGCAAAGCCATCGGTTTACCTCTTGTGCACCGCTGATTGTGAATGATATAACTCATATTTTACGCATACCTAGCATGAAGTAATTATTGCTAAATCGTCGGCAAATTAAAGAATCCGTAATACAACTGAACATCCGTAATTTACTGTTAAACAAGTATATCAGTTATAGAAGTGGAATGAAAAAAAAGAAGCAAAATAATGCCAAGATAACTGTGGTATTCCATCGAATTTTATGGTTATTGTTTATTCTCTTTAGTACTTAGTTTTGTTGTGTTGTCTAATTGTTCTTTAAATTTTATTAATATTGTGTGTACGAATTTGGTTGTATCAATTTGAACATTACTGTTACCACTAATATTGTGATATCTAAGTACTAGTGGTAACACTGTGCATCTTTGTAATATTCACACTATAATGAAACTTCTGGAGCTCGACAAAATGTATTACGTCTTTTCATTATGCTCTCCATTTAGTAAGCAATTTTTTGAAATTTCATTAAAAAAAATTTCACGCAACCTTCCCCAGAAAAATACAGTGTACCTAGGATCAGTTTGCAGCGTAATTCGTAGAGTTATGCAGTAACAATGCGAGACATTTGTGAAAGTGTATTAACATGATCCACAAATTCTTTTTGCAAATTGGTTTCCTCTTTCTCGAATAACAAACGTCAATCGATCGACAATATTGATACATCTGCTTCGGGGTAATTTTTGCAGAAAGTGCCTTTCATTGCTAAGTTCCTCTCGGGAAGAGGTGACAGAGCTAAGCTTTGTTGATAAATGTTCATTCGAATACGCTTTTGAACCACTGTTAATAAACGCGAGACGCATTGAATGTCATTGAAAATATGATGTATATGGCCAACATAGCAATTCTTTTACGCTTCTTGTGTAGAATGAAAAAGTAAATTCAATCAAAGTTCAGCTAGTTATAGGTTTTTTTGTCGTCCGTGAGGGTTAAACTCCTCAATGATTACCTCTATTTTCAAAGAAAGCGAAAGGAAAACATTTTTCTTGACCGTGCAGTAACAGTCACGTCCGAACTGAAACTTTGAATAGAGTCATTTTTAGATAAATTTAATATTAGTCACAATCTTTATGCGTCAGACCGAGAACTATCCCAACTACCCACGTAAATTAGATTATCTTCAAGATCAATTTATCCTTTTCTTTTGATCTCTCTAATTGCAAATAATGTAAATTTTATGGTGATCCTAAAAACTTAAGTTTTGCATGAGTTTTTTTTATATGTTTTTATACATTTCTTTGTTTTATGCCAGGAAATTTTACTGAAAATGATATCCCTACGAACATTAGAAAGGCCTCCAACTTTTTATTAAAAAAAATACGTTCCCAATCACAATATTAGAACGTACTAATGAATTTTTTCGTTATCGGCTCCTCATTTTCGAACTTATCATTGTAACGCAACCGGCTAATGATAACGAAGGTAATAAAAAATCATTAAAACAAAGGATTCATCGTATTCCGCTCCAATATTAAAGGCAAAAGTAAACAGCAAACGCAAGATAAAACTGTTTCCCTAATAAAATTATGTTAATAATAATGCCGACGAAAATAGTGTATGGTTTACTGTTTAATCAGTTTCGTTACAGATATTTCATTGAATCAAGTATATAGGTATATGTATGTAAGCAGGGTTGAGCTTAAAAATCATTAATTTACAGTGAAGCTGTAAGATTAGATTAAGCCCAAGTTATTTCTATAGTTAACCGTTAAAACGTTAATTTTAGATGCACAAAACAATAATTTCGCCAGGTAATTATCAGATTTCTAGAGAACAAAAACTTGATGAAAATGTCATATTAAGCAAGCAATAATTTTTTTTAATCTGTTAAAGCAGAGAATAATTTAAGCGCTAAACAGCAATATTAACTAACAATGTGTTCAGAGAACAGAAAAACCTAATAAAGTCAATAATAATTAAATCTTGCTAAATAGAAGGCCACAGGTTTGTTTCACAAATCCTTATCGATAACCGGCAATGATGTAATTGTGTCAAAAGTACATACACCCGTAGCGAGAACCCATAATAATAGGTAATAAAAATTTTCGATATTCTCGATGACATTGTGATAACCTGTAGGCCCATATTTAACGATCCGACCATCTACCGATTTTATGTTAACTAAATAGTCCTAAAAATTTAGAAAAATCGTTATAAAATACATTGTTTTTGTAAAAATTATTGAAAATTTATATATATTTATTTGCTTTGACGTCAGATTTTTTAGTACAGTGGCACATACGCATATCTCGTAAATGTTCAAATACGTCAGCGCACTATGAAATCATCGTCAGTAAATTTATTGTTTCAGGATTACCGTATTGTTACCCATATATCGAATTAATGATTTCATGATTGGGCTCAGAAAAATGGAAATATGGTACGAAAACATTTCACTAATGCATAGTAAATAATGAATTCTTTACATAACTATATACTTAACAACTCAATATTGTTGAATTTTTTATATTCTTTAACTACTTATATGTGTATTTGGATTTTTTGGTTTCTACATATTTAATAAAATTTTTATCTTTTTCTAAAAACTGGCTTAAATGTAAGTTGATGTTTTTGAAACACAATTGACTCCTTTTCACACCTACAAGGATTAATTTTTGAATCTTCTCTTATCTGAGGACTTATTCCAGGTGACAAAACGCATCCAAGAAGCTTCTTTTCATCATTCTGAATAAAAAAGAAGTCACAGAACTGAATTTGGCTCTGAACTTTTGAAGTGGACCCCGAGTACGTTCATCATAATAAGCCACTTGTAAAAAATAGTGCCGCCTGCTCGTTTAATGTTCGTTGATACAATTTCATTTGGAACTGAATTATGGAATTAATAAATCTCGGCTTGAAGCGTTATAAGGAATATTTGTTTTGACGAACCATTTGCATATGTCTCAAGCAAGTGTGTCCTTGCTACCCAGAGAGGTGCTTGCTAACATTAAAGACTCAGTTTTTCGTGTAGAATTTTGTTAACAAGTGCTGAACTAATATTTAAAAAACAGTCATCATGCAAAAGAAGTCCGACACTACAATATTTTAAATGATAATCCCAATGGATCTCCAATTTCAACTGATCTTTTCAGAGATTACTGTTTGAAAAAAGTTCTTGATATGTTTAGAAAATCTTTTGCGTAGTAAGTAAAAGTATATATTATTTTACATCTAAAAAAAATAACCCACTTCGGTATACAGGGTTTTTCATAACGAAACACTATATGGTAAAGTAATATGAGATAAGTATAAATAACTTGTATGAGATTTTAATACAAAAATTTATAAAATAAACTATGATTGAAATAGTTCTTCGGTTACAGCCACCTGTATAATAAAAATATTGTTTTGCTTATGCAATGAATGGCTCATCGTTATAACATGTAAGTAAGAAAATAAAGGATTTAAAAATTGAAAACAAATGTGTTGAAAGNTTAAATCTTGCTAAATAGAAGGCCACAGGTTTGTTTCACAAATCCTTATCGATAACCGGCAATGATGTAATTGTGTCAAAAGTACATACACCCGTAGCGAGAACCCATAATAATAGGTAATAAAAATTTTCGATATTCTCGATGACATTGTGATAACCTGTAGGCCCATATTTAACGATCCGACCATCTACCGATTTTATGTTAACTAAATAGTCCTAAAAATTTAGAAAAATCGTTATAAAATACATTGTTTTTGTAAAAATTATTGAAAATTTATATATATTTATTTGCTTTGACGTCAGATTTTTTAGTACAGTGGCACATACGCATATCTCGTAAATGTTCAAATACGTCAGCGCACTATGAAATCATCGTCAGTAAATTTATTGTTTCAGGATTACCGTATTGTTACCCATATATCGAATTAATGATTTCATGATTGGGCTCAGAAAAATGGAAATATGGTACGAAAACATTTCACTAATGCATAGTAAATAATGAATTCTTTACATAACTATATACTTAACAACTCAATATTGTTGAATTTTTTATATTCTTTAACTACTTATATGTGTATTTGGATTTTTTGGTTTCTACATATTTAATAAAATTTTTATCTTTTTCTAAAAACTGGCTTAAATGTAAGTTGATGTTTTTGAAACACAATTGACTCCTTTTCACACCTACAAGGATTAATTTTTGAATCTTCTCTTATCTGAGGACTTATTCCAGGTGACAAAACGCATCCAAGAAGCTTCTTTTCATCATTCTGAATAAAAAAGAAGTCACAGAACTGAATTTGGCTCTGAACTTTTGAAGTGGACCCCGAGTACGTTCATCATAATAAGCCACTTGTAAAAAATAGTGCCGCCTGCTCGTTTAATGTTCGTTGATACAATTTCATTTGGAACTGAATTATGGAATTAATAAATCTCGGCTTGAAGCGTTATAAGGAATATTTGTTTTGACGAACCATTTGCATATGTCTCAAGCAAGTGTGTCCTTGCTACCCAGAGAGGTGCTTGCTAACATTAAAGACTCAGTTTTTCGTGTAGAATTTTGTTAACAAGTGCTGAACTAATATTTAAAAAACAGTCATCATGCAAAAGAAGTCCGACACTACAATATTTTAAATGATAATCCCAATGGATCTCCAATTTCAACTGATCTTTTCAGAGATTACTGTTTGAAAAAAGTTCTTGATATGTTTAGAAAATCTTTTGCGTAGTAAGTAAAAGTATATATTATTTTACATCTAAAAAAAATAACCCACTTCGGTATACAGGGTTTTTCATAACGAAACACTATATGGTAAAGTAATATGAGATAAGTATAAATAACTTGTATGAGATTTTAATACAAAAATTTATAAAATAAACTATGATTGAAATAGTTCTTCGGTTACAGCCACCTGTATAATAAAAATATTGTTTTGCTTATGCAATGAATGGCTCATCGTTATAACATGTAAGTAAGAAAATAAAGGATTTAAAAATTGAAAACAAATGTGTTGAAAGTTCTCTTTCACTGGAACTCTATCCTAAATGATACATACAGCTACTGCCAAAAATATAAGGTACCTTCATTTCTGTGTGTTATTTTAAAAAAAGAGTAACTATGGACGTCTCTGGTGTACCTCTGTAGTTCCTCAATAACTTTTGGTTCTGAAGGCCCTTTCTCTTCGATGGTACTAGTAGTTTGAGGTTCTATGATCTCTTCTTTGACAATAACAATTTATGTCATTTCTTCCTTGTCACCTTTCTTCTTTTTGATAACGCATTTCTTGACAGCTTTCTTTTTAATACTGTTCTAGTGATTAATATATCTTTAATCAAAAATAGTATTTTCCTTGAAGATACAAATAAATTAGAAATATATATATACAGGGTGTCCCGTAAATGCCGCATAATATTTTATGAAATGCCTCATACTTTTGTCTATGACTGTATATTTCAAATAACAATCAAATTCCATATTCTCGATCAACGGTCGGCAACCGTTTTATATCTACAAGTGTTCCACTTTTTGAAGAAAATCCAATTGAAAATAAAGTATTGTGCCACCTAGACTTTTGGGTTGTTATGTTTTTTTAGGATTCATCATTCCGCTTAATATTTCCATACAATAGGTTCCCAACCGCTGTTGTAGATTGTCAAAAAACACAAATACGATACACACCAACAGCTAATTGAAAGTTTATTAAACTAAGAGACCTTAATTTATCTACTTAGGAATCGTTAAAGTATTTTTATAAAGTGAAGAAATTGACTGTGAAATGTGCTTCGTAATACCCCGATTGAATGAGCCTCTTTATCCATGGTGTTGGTATAGATCAACGAATTTTCATTTCTAGATTTTCTATTCATTTTATTCCATTTGTTTTATTTATTTCGTATACAAATTTTACTCTTCTTGTTATTTGATATTTGTTTTATACTATAATAACTTTTCAATAAGCTTTAAAGCAAATTGTTTATTTAAAATTTTCTTAAACAAATTTGTAATAAATATATTAATTTAAATAAGTCGTTCAAATATATGTATGCATTTTGAAACTTTCAAATGAAAAAAACAAATAAAAGAAATATTTTAACATTGACTTGTTTAGTGTTAAAATGTCTACTCTAGAAATATTTGTTTATTGACTATAATTATGCATTTATCAGTGATTTCAGCAGAATTCATGGTACCAGGTAACCGGCCTTCTGTACACAACAATTTAATGATATCATTTCAATAAAGTTATTAGAAACATCCAGGTGTACCACTTAACCGTATTCATAAGGTGATGTTCACGATTGCGACGTTGGTATTACAGATTTTTGAGGACATTCTAACGGAATAGGATTATGGTCCCCAGACCGTAATTTCTTGCGGTTGTTAACCTTTTACTGTTAAAAATAAAATGTATAATTTTTGCATTTATAAATCGTAACAGGAACGATGAAGCTTATTGATAAGTATTTTCGTCCTTTTATATGCATCATGTTATAATCAATAAAAATAAATTTTCAAACCGGATTTATATTATTTTGTATTATGGGTAATGACGTTTTTTGGTCTTTGTATGATGTATTCGACATTTAGATCAGCATTCGAAATATATTGGCAATAAATTAAATTAATTTTATTTATTTTCAATTTAATAATTATGAAATCGAATTTTTAGTCCTGGAAACCCTATCTAGTATAGTTCATGGTTTTCCAGTTTTCATTTTTTTCCCATTCATTATTATTATTATATAGATAATAAATTGGAACAATTAATTTGAAAATTGGCTGAAAAGTGGTGATTTATGTTTAACAAATTTTTATTTTATCCATAAAACAAAATATTAATAAAATTAAAGTATAGAAACTAATTTGAAAGTAAAATAAATTTTATAAATTGAACATTAAATGAAGTGAAATTTCATTATGAAAAATATAAGTGAAAAAAAAACAATATGACGTCCTTATCTATTTTAGTCAGTTCTAGGATAATTAATTTATGTATTTTATTCAAACAAAATAAATATCATAAAAATGACATTTAATTTGTTAATATATCAAAATACTGAATAAATGATTTAAATATTTTTCGATTCTGTACCCATTAGTTACCAAAACACAAACGACAAGATAAATTGTCTGAAATGTCTAATCAACAATCCGAACAAACTCGCAGTCAATCTTCTGGAACCACTTACACCTAAGCAGGCTGAGAAGATCTCATCCTCTGGATTTAATCAACCTATTCGGTAACTGAAACCAATTTTCCAGGCCCCCAATTCTTTCAATATGTATGTGCATTTGCGTAAATTTGTTCTTCTTTGATTTGTTTTGTTTCCTGATTGTCTTCTTTTTGTTTTATTTTATACATTTTTTTTTGTACAATTCCTCTCCTCATTCTCTCTCTTTTTTTATGCCACATAACAGGAAGTTGTTTTTACTGTAAATTCCTTATTGTTAAATTTCTCCATTCTGTTGCCCGAATTACTTATTGTCATGTTGATTGTTGACAAATTGGAAATACTTTTCAAAACATTGAAAAATAATTCTTTATAGACAACGGAGCAATCTGTCGCTTTGTTAGGTTTATAATATTCTTATGAGAGTTTTATTAAAGAAAATATGTGCCATATTGTTCGAAGACAGTCTGCTATTTTCTCTGATAGAGTTGTTATTTCGCTTCTGTAAAATTTCCGGGATTTCTGGTTAAAAGCAGGTGATTCTTGCAGGATTCAATGAAATCTTTATATGTTCAAAGAAATCAAACAGCTACTCTTAGTAACTTTTGAAAATCAACAAAGATTTGCATAGTTTCGCATTGTTGTAATTAAATATAACACAATTTAAACAACTATTCAATTTGTTCAACTGTTCAGATCCACATAGAAGAACTTTTAGTTTCAGTGGTCTAATTAAGGAATCTTGTCTTAAAACACTATTTTTCTTTAAATTTGCTATCTACATTTGACTAAATTTAAACATTTACTTCTTTTTGAAAAATAAAGACAATTAAATATGAGCCTTTTATAATATAATAAATAACACGTGTTGTAATGCAACAAATTAACCAGTGAAAGTATCTAGATTTCAGTTGCAGCATTTGGCTACGGTATTTTTAAGAAAAAAGTTTAAGAAGACAATCGAATGGAATTTCTAACGACAAAATGGACATGTTATTTTTGCAATAGTTCTTAGAGTTGCCTCAATGGCAAATTAATTTATATTTCTCAAGAAAACTATGACACAAAGTCCTGAGCTGAATGAAAAGGTAATCCGTAAGAAAAGTTGAAAAGACCACTCTGGCAACTATCTCGTATGATTAATAGCGACTAACTCTCTGCAACTGCTTATTTAAAGTCCACAGATTAATTTTCCACTTTATTCGCGGCGAAACGGTGAAAGATTTAAATCCTTTTCGGTTCTTGGCGAACAAGGATAACGATGTTATTTGTTTATTTCATGTCTCGAGGTCTATTTCCGTGAAGTCGAGTAAGACATTCACTACCTTACTTTATATTTACAATGGATTATAAATAATTTAATACCGTACCCCGGTACTGTTTCTTTTCATACTCTTACATCCTATAGAGGTACATACGTTTAACTTTTATTCAGTTCATCTCAACTGATAATATCTCGAAAAATTCTTCAGGATTTATTATAGGCAAAAATGTTGAAAACTTTCTTCTTCTTAAATATCATCTACGTATTTTCCTCAGACGGTCCTGTAACCAAGAATCAGAAGTTCAGCAGCTTTAATTAAATTTCAGCGGATGAGGTGAAATGATAGTCCGACAGTTTTGTATGCTAATTTTAATTTCTCCGAACGAATTACCGATTAACAGAGGGGTAGCTACCCTTAATTGACTAACTGTGCGCATCTTTGTTTTTTAAAGAAATTTGTATAAAAAGGAAAGATATCCAAACTACGCAGGAACAGGCCAAATAAAGAAAATTAGGAAAAACTTGGCAACACAAGGTAATCAAAAAATTAATATTTACTAACCAAGAATAATGTTTTGGTGAGAAAATACATATTTTGTTGGCAAAGGTAATGTGGACTATAAATCTGGAAACGGTGTGAGAGCACACCTTCATTCCAAACCGTCGTATCAAATTGATCATCACATATGAATAGTCCTTTCAGATCGCTAACAAACATTAATATCCGTTTTATTTCAGTCACGCGTACTGCTTGGACTGTAATGTAAATTTTTCCAAGAAACCACTAGGAATAGACTGAAAAATTGCGGAAACAGCGTAACTCGAAAGAGATAAGTAGAGTGAGTGTATTCGTAAATAATACTGAGCTTTTATGAAACAGTGCCAGTTCAATTTTATCTCACTTTAAGTGTCCCGAAACTGCAAATTTTGTGAAATTTAAAAATGCTGATTGATTAACTTTTCAAAACATTTTGGTAAAACAAAACGAACTTTGAAAGATGTTGCTGGTTTATAAACTAGAGTCATCTATATTTATTTAAATCTTCTTTTTTCTATTTTTGTATGCTCCTACACTTTGTGTCCTACAATAAGGACGATCGAAAGGGAAATAATATTGTCATAAAATAGAAATTTTTAACAGGCACATTAAAAGATATTTATATCTATTTTTTAATTCATGTAANGTAAAAAATAGTGCCGCCTGCTCGTTTAATGTTCGTTGATACAATTTCATTTGGAACTGAATTATGGAATTAATAAATCTCGGCTTGAAGCGTTATAAGGAATATTTGTTTTGACGAACCATTTGCATATGTCTCAAGCAAGTGTGTCCTTGCTACCCAGAGAGGTGCTTGCTAACATTAAAGACTCAGTTTTTCGTGTAGAATTTTGTTAACAAGTGCTGAACTAATATTTAAAAAACAGTCATCATGCAAAAGAAGTCCGACACTACAATATTTTAAATGATAATCCCAATGGATCTCCAATTTCAACTGATCTTTTCAGAGATTACTGTTTGAAAAAAGTTCTTGATATGTTTAGAAAATCTTTTGCGTAGTAAGTAAAAGTATATATTATTTTACATCTAAAAAAAATAACCCACTTCGGTATACAGGGTTTTTCATAACGAAACACTATATGGTAAAGTAATATGAGATAAGTATAAATAACTTGTATGAGATTTTAATACAAAAATTTATAAAATAAACTATGATTGAAATAGTTCTTCGGTTACAGCCACCTGTATAATAAAAATATTGTTTTGCTTATGCAATGAATGGCTCATCGTTATAACATGTAAGTAAGAAAATAAAGGATTTAAAAATTGAAAACAAATGTGTTGAAAGTTCTCTTTCACTGGAACTCTATCCTAAATGATACATACAGCTACTGCCAAAAATATAAGGTACCTTCATTTCTGTGTGTTATTTTAAAAAAAGAGTAACTATGGACGTCTCTGGTGTACCTCTGTAGTTCCTCAATAACTTTTGGTTCTGAAGGCCCTTTCTCTTCGATGGTACTAGTAGTTTGAGGTTCTATGATCTCTTCTTTGACAATAACAATTTATGTCATTTCTTCCTTGTCACCTTTCTTCTTTTTGATAACGCATTTCTTGACAGCTTTCTTTTTAATACTGTTCTAGTGATTAATATATCTTTAATCAAAAATAGTATTTTCCTTGAAGATACAAATAAATTAGAAATATATATATACAGGGTGTCCCGTAAATGCCGCATAATATTTTATGAAATGCCTCATACTTTTGTCTATGACTGTATATTTCAAATAACAATCAAATTCCATATTCTCGATCAACGGTCGGCAACCGTTTTATATCTACAAGTGTTCCACTTTTTGAAGAAAATCCAATTGAAAATAAAGTATTGTGCCACCTAGACTTTTGGGTTGTTATGTTTTTTTAGGATTCATCATTCCGCTTAATATTTCCATACAATAGGTTCCCAACCGCTGTTGTAGATTGTCAAAAAACACAAATACGATACACACCAACAGCTAATTGAAAGTTTATTAAACTAAGAGACCTTAATTTATCTACTTAGGAATCGTTAAAGTATTTTTATAAAGTGAAGAAATTGACTGTGAAATGTGCTTCGTAATACCCCGATTGAATGAGCCTCTTTATCCATG
Source organism: Hypothenemus hampei (assembly GCA_013372445.1). Classification (NCBI taxonomy): domain Eukaryota; kingdom Metazoa; phylum Arthropoda; class Insecta; order Coleoptera; family Curculionidae; genus Hypothenemus; species Hypothenemus hampei. Next base: position 514,830 of record JABRWK010000013.1, on the reverse strand, counting down.
GTGTTGGTATAGATCAACGAATTTTCATTTCTAGATTTTCTATTCATTTTATTCCATTTGTTTTATTTATTTCGTATACAAATTTTACTCTTCTTGTTATTTGATATTTGTTTTATACTATAATAACTTTTCAATAAGCTTTAAAGCAAATTGTTTATTTAAAATTTTCTTAAACAAATTTGTAATAAATATATTAATTTAAATAAGTCGTTCAAATATATGTATGCATTTTGAAACTTTCAAATGAAAAAAACAAATAAAAGAAATATTTTAACATTGACTTGTTTAGTGTTAAAATGTCTACTCTAGAAATATTTGTTTATTGACTATAATTATGCATTTATCAGTGATTTCAGCAGAATTCATGGTACCAGGTAACCGGCCTTCTGTACACAACAATTTAATGATATCATTTCAATAAAGTTATTAGAAACATCCAGGTGTACCACTTAACCGTATTCATAAGGTGATGTTCACGATTGCGACGTTGGTATTACAGATTTTTGAGGACATTCTAACGGAATAGGATTATGGTCCCCAGACCGTAATTTCTTGCGGTTGTTAACCTTTTACTGTTAAAAATAAAATGTATAATTTTTGCATTTATAAATCGTAACAGGAACGATGAAGCTTATTGATAAGTATTTTCGTCCTTTTATATGCATCATGTTATAATCAATAAAAATAAATTTTCAAACCGGATTTATATTATTTTGTATTATGGGTAATGACGTTTTTTGGTCTTTGTATGATGTATTCGACATTTAGATCAGCATTCGAAATATATTGGCAATAAATTAAATTAATTTTATTTATTTTCAATTTAATAATTATGAAATCGAATTTTTAGTCCTGGAAACCCTATCTAGTATAGTTCATGGTTTTCCAGTTTTCATTTTTTTCCCATTCATTATTATTATTATATAGATAATAAATTGGAACAATTAATTTGAAAATTGGCTGAAAAGTGGTGATTTATGTTTAACAAATTTTTATTTTATCCATAAAACAAAATATTAATAAAATTAAAGTATAGAAACTAATTTGAAAGTAAAATAAATTTTATAAATTGAACATTAAATGAAGTGAAATTTCATTATGAAAAATATAAGTGAAAAAAAAACAATATGACGTCCTTATCTATTTTAGTCAGTTCTAGGATAATTAATTTATGTATTTTATTCAAACAAAATAAATATCATAAAAATGACATTTAATTTGTTAATATATCAAAATACTGAATAAATGATTTAAATATTTTTCGATTCTGTACCCATTAGTTACCAAAACACAAACGACAAGATAAATTGTCTGAAATGTCTAATCAACAATCCGAACAAACTCGCAGTCAATCTTCTGGAACCACTTACACCTAAGCAGGCTGAGAAGATCTCATCCTCTGGATTTAATCAACCTATTCGGTAACTGAAACCAATTTTCCAGGCCCCCAATTCTTTCAATATGTATGTGCATTTGCGTAAATTTGTTCTTCTTTGATTTGTTTTGTTTCCTGATTGTCTTCTTTTTGTTTTATTTTATACATTTTTTTTTTGTACAATTCCTCTCCTCATTCTCTCTCTTTTTTTATGCCACATAACAGGAAGTTGTTTTTACTGTAAATTCCTTATTGTTAAATTTCTCCATTCTGTTGCCCGAATTACTTATTGTCATGTTGATTGTTGACAAATTGGAAATACTTTTCAAAACATTGAAAAATAATTCTTTATAGACAACGGAGCAATCTGTCGCTTTGTTAGGTTTATAATATTCTTATGAGAGTTTTATTAAAGAAAATATGTGCCATATTGTTCGAAGACAGTCTGCTATTTTCTCTGATAGAGTTGTTATTTCGCTTCTGTAAAATTTCCGGGATTTCTGGTTAAAAGCAGGTGATTCTTGCAGGATTCAATGAAATCTTTATATGTTCAAAGAAATCAAACAGCTACTCTTAGTAACTTTTGAAAATCAACAAAGATTTGCATAGTTTCGCATTGTTGTAATTAAATATAACACAATTTAAACAACTATTCAATTTGTTCAACTGTTCAGATCCACATAGAAGAACTTTTAGTTTCAGTGGTCTAATTAAGGAATCTTGTCTTAAAACACTATTTTTCTTTAAATTTGCTATCTACATTTGACTAAATTTAAACATTTACTTCTTTTTGAAAAATAAAGACAATTAAATATGAGCCTTTTATAATATAATAAATAACACGTGTTGTAATGCAACAAATTAACCAGTGAAAGTATCTAGATTTCAGTTGCAGCATTTGGCTACGGTATTTTTAAGAAAAAAGTTTAAGAAGACAATCGAATGGAATTTCTAACGACAAAATGGACATGTTATTTTTGCAATAGTTCTTAGAGTTGCCTCAATGGCAAATTAATTTATATTTCTCAAGAAAACTATGACACAAAGTCCTGAGCTGAATGAAAAGGTAATCCGTAAGAAAAGTTGAAAAGACCACTCTGGCAACTATCTCGTATGATTAATAGCGACTAACTCTCTGCAACTGCTTATTTAAAGTCCACAGATTAATTTTCCACTTTATTCGCGGCGAAACGGTGAAAGATTTAAATCCTTTTCGGTTCTTGGCGAACAAGGATAACGATGTTATTTGTTTATTTCATGTCTCGAGGTCTATTTCCGTGAAGTCGAGTAAGACATTCACTACCTTACTTTATATTTACAATGGATTATAAATAATTTAATACCGTACCCCGGTACTGTTTCTTTTCATACTCTTACATCCTATAGAGGTACATACGTTTAACTTTTATTCAGTTCATCTCAACTGATAATATCTCGAAAAATTCTTCAGGATTTATTATAGGCAAAAATGTTGAAAACTTTCTTCTTCTTAAATATCATCTACGTATTTTCCTCAGACGGTCCTGTAACCAAGAATCAGAAGTTCAGCAGCTTTAATTAAATTTCAGCGGATGAGGTGAAATGATAGTCCGACAGTTTTGTATGCTAATTTTAATTTCTCCGAACGAATTACCGATTAACAGAGGGGTAGCTACCCTTAATTGACTAACTGTGCGCATCTTTGTTTTTTAAAGAAATTTGTATAAAAAGGAAAGATATCCAAACTACGCAGGAACAGGCCAAATAAAGAAAATTAGGAAAAACTTGGCAACACAAGGTAATCAAAAAATTAATATTTACTAACCAAGAATAATGTTTTGGTGAGAAAATACATATTTTGTTGGCAAAGGTAATGTGGACTATAAATCTGGAAACGGTGTGAGAGCACACCTTCATTCCAAACCGTCGTATCAAATTGATCATCACATATGAATAGTCCTTTCAGATCGCTAACAAACATTAATATCCGTTTTATTTCAGTCACGCGTACTGCTTGGACTGTAATGTAAATTTTTCCAAGAAACCACTAGGAATAGACTGAAAAATTGCGGAAACAGCGTAACTCGAAAGAGATAAGTAGAGTGAGTGTATTCGTAAATAATACTGAGCTTTTATGAAACAGTGCCAGTTCAATTTTATCTCACTTTAAGTGTCCCGAAACTGCAAATTTTGTGAAATTTAAAAATGCTGATTGATTAACTTTTCAAAACATTTTGGTAAAACAAAACGAACTTTGAAAGATGTTGCTGGTTTATAAACTAGAGTCATCTATATTTATTTAAATCTTCTTTTTTTCTATTTTTGTATGCTCCTACACTTTGTGTCCTACAATAAGGACGATCGAAAGGGAAATAATATTGTCATAAAATAGAAATTTTTAACAGGCACATTAAAAGATATTTTATTATCATTTTTTTAATTTCATGTAATAATTAATAATAATTTAATTTTAAGTAGTAAAAGTTCAAATTTCAAAGAACATAGTAGCAGTTTTGCCTTGAAAAATACACGAAAAACATTCGGCGTAAAAGACGATCGAGCTAATGAAATTGAGAAGGGGTCCCGCTAAATTAGACCTTCCAACACAGAACTCAAACCAGAAAATTCAAAACAAATGTGGCTTTTCGGGGCCGTTACTTAATGAAACTAAGTAGTATTCGGTTAAAAGGGAATTCCTTTAAAAGCCAATCAAAGAGATGTTAAAACAAGACTTGAAAAATAAAATAGCACCTCGTAACCGGGAAATAAAAAAAAGAAAAGAACCAATCCAGATGAAAAAATGTAGACGAGTAGATTATAATTTTTTCCCACTGTCATTTGAAGATTAAAGAGTTTACATACGTACAATCAAATGCCAATAATAGCGTGGTAATCTTATCAATTGGATTGTGACTTCTAAATCTAACTCGATTTCGTTATCAGTTAATGTTTGCGCACGAGCTAGTGAAAAACAAATTTTTCTAATCGATTTTGTCTGGTTCAGGTACAAATTTGGTAGCTCCAGTTCAAAATCACCTGTATAAAAAACTTCACTCAGGTTTAATGATAAAAACAAATTTACGATATACATAGGTGCAACATGTGGTAATATTTCATTGTATTTATCAATTACTTGGTGCTGTCAATTATCGAATTTGCTCTAATAAGACAAGATTTTCATTGCCATACATATGATTTACAACCGTCTGAAAATGTTGTACACGAATTAATTTCGAATTAAAATTATTGTCCCGTGTCGAGCCTCCATGCATTTCGGCGCAATTACCAAACCAAGTCGATCGAAAGAAAAATAAAGAAACAACAAGGAAAACAAAGATAGAGAAATTACACGAAACGCACAACTTTCGAAAAAGGGAAAACGAAACTTTAGGGTCGATTCACATCAGAAAATGACGCGAATCTCGTTAGCGATGCGCTTACTGTTTCAATATCAATATTATTTTAACAGTGATTAATCAAAATTTACCCTTTAATAAAAGAGCATGGTTCAATTAAAGCTCGTGAAAGCTGACCAATAATAATCATTAATTGGTATTGGCGTTCAGAATCGTCAAAATACTGAAAATAGCCTATACATATAGAGATAGATTAAATATGGCACCGACCGTAACCCCAATGTAAACCATCCCTAAAACCGTTCTCGCCCTGCAGGATAATACAAAAGGCAAATCAAAAAGGACTTTCGCATCCATCGTCTTTTTCACTTCGGGCGCATGAGCATTCCCTCTATAAAGGATAGAGCGCACCAGATTCAAGGATAAGGAGTTTATTAATGCTTCGGTGGGACTAAACTGAAATTCTGACGGAAACTCGTCGATGCTCTTTGCAGGGAAATTTAAGATTCAAGGGTTTCACGGTAAAATAAATTCGAAAAATTATCTTCCCAGATAAAATTGAATATTTTTTTTCGTTCTATAACAGAAATTTAATAATACCTACTACTACCTATAATAATTTATCTATAAATAGAACAATAATTTAAAAAATGAAGATTATAACTGATTCGGATAAACGGCTAATTAACAACTAACGCTCCAATGTTAGACATCCAAATATCTAACATTGGATTGTCTTTGTTTTGGTTTAGAATGCAAATATATGTACAGACAGAAATAATATAATAAAGCAAGAGTAGATTGTTAATAATGAAATAATTCAACGGCGTCGAGTTTACCATAATCTAGGCAGCCAATTAAAGTGTCCGTTTCTTGAAAAGAATTCACCCTTCAAAGTTTGTTCATACACCGTTCACCACGTTCATCACTTCAGTCCATTGTTTCTCTTGTTGTCACACTGTCTATTATTGGAACCACATATTGTTCAATGCCATATTCATTATTTCATGTCATAAATTGGGCCTGAGTACGGCCTTACTGTTGCAAATACCATTCAATGGACATATTATGGGATTAGTAGATGCACTTTGACGAACAGCTTTAACATTCTCAACCACATGAACTGGTTGTTTACGTTTCGTTTCATATTCTAAGAGAGTTATTCTGGATGTGGTAAAATTATGTATTTCAAAACGAAAAAAAATAAAAATTAACCAAGCATACAATATTGGGAAAAAGTAACAACTCTTCTTTTTTTTATGCGGGTAAAGGGCCATGTCGCATCAACATATTTGAAAAATCAGTCAATTGTTAATCGTGAATGGTGTCTATTCTAATATTTACAAAATATTTTCGGGAAACTTGAAAAATTTTGACATAACAACGGTTTACAGTCTTCTTTCTTCTGTTACATGGAATCATATTCAAATACCAAGACTTTGACAATGATTTTTTCTTTTCCAAATATAAAAAGAAAGCATTTTCCAACTTCAGAAGAAGCTACATTCAACTTTGAAACTACCAATACTCTCAAACATTCATTTCTAGAGTTACGCTCCAGTTTAAAATAGTAATTTTAGAAATCCTAAAGAAATGTTTTTAACTAATTTGAATACTTTATTACATCCTATTACCATCTTAATATCATAGTCAAATAAAGTTTTACGTTCGAGTTTCTTGTTTGCTATCAATGTTTTCGTCGATTAAACAAATATTAAATGTCATTATACAGGGTGTCCCCAAAAAACCTTTACAACATTCTACCACATATTCCTTTGGTCAAAATAGGTAATAAAATTTGAAGCATTAGAAGGCTTAGTTAGTTTCAGAATTGTTTTCTTATTATAAATATAAAATATCTTTTGAAATGTTAAAATTTGATACTACTAGTATTTCCATATTTAAACATTTTAAATTTCTATTTTTCGTAATTAAAAGTTTTTCATTACAAACACTTTGTTTGGAAAACTTATCCCCTACAAACAAGGTACTCTTGATAAAATTCTATTATTGTTATCGTTTTTTCGTAAATGGACTTATAATATTGTCGGTAGTTTCTAAAATAATATTAAATTCCGAAAACGTCCTTTTAAAATATTATTTAGATTAAATTGAGATATTTTAATTTGCGTTAGGTCATTCCTAATTTTTTTTTATTTGTTTTTATTGTTAAAAGAAAACAATATTTTTGACAATTGATTGATTAGCAAATGATTCTTAATTTTAAATCGTAGTAAAAGTCGTTTATTATTTAGTATTTTTGTGAAATTTTCGAAATTTTTTTTTTTTTTTCATTTATCTTAGTCTTAGTTCTTGGTCGGCTTGTTATAAGGCAAATGGAAACAAATTTGAACTTTAACAAGAATATTCTTTTTACTGATGAAACTTGTTTCACAAGAAGAGGAGGCACTGATTTCCACAATGAACCTGTTTATGCAGATGAAAATCCGTATGCAGATAAAATTCAACATTTTCAAAACGAATTTAAAGTTAATGTCTAGGCTGGAATAATTGGCAATTTTATCATTGGTGCTGTCATTCTGCCGCAAAGAATGACAGGAAAAATTTATCTTGAACATTTGCAAAATATGTTGTCAAATTTGTTAAAGGATTTACCTCTAGAAGTTCGAGCGGATATGTGGTTTATGCATGATGAAACTCCACCACATCTTTCATTAAATGTTTGAAATTACTTAAATCGACAGTACCCAAACAAATGAATAGGTAGAGGTAATGACGATCCTTTAAATTGGCTACCACATTCACCAGACTTAAATCCATTGGATTATTTTATGGGGGACATCTTAAGTCAATGGTTTACATGATTTCTATAAATAATGAAGAAGAACTTTGACAACGTGTCTACAATGCAACAAATCATCTTATTTGTTAGAGGCGATGAAGAAGTTATGCAAAGAATACATTTTAATTTTCTCATCGTATAAATTTATGTATTCGTGTAAATGGTGGACATTTTGAATAATTACTTCGATCATCTTTGTTTATTTGTAGAAAAACTACCGTCAAACATTAAAAGTCAAATTACGAAAAAAACAAAACACTAATCGAGCTTTCTCAAGAGTTTTTTATTGGATTGGATAAGTTTNCCTTTTAAAATATTATTTAGATTAAATTGAGATATTTTAATTTGCGTTAGGTCATTCCTAATTTTTTTTATTTGTTTTTATTGTTAAAAGAAAACAATATTTTTGACAATTGATTGATTAGCAAATGATTCTTAATTTTAAATCGTAGTAAAAGTCGTTTATTATTTAGTATTTTTGTGAAATTTTCGAAATTTTTTTTTTTTTTCATTTATCTTAGTCTTAGTTCTTGGTCGGCTTGTTATAAGGCAAATGGAAACAAATTTGAACTTTAACAAGAATATTCTTTTTACTGATGAAACTTGTTTCACAAGAAGAGGAGGCACTGATTTCCACAATGAACCTGTTTATGCAGATGAAAATCCGTATGCAGATAAAATTCAACATTTTCAAAACGAATTTAAAGTTAATGTCTAGGCTGGAATAATTGGCAATTTTATCATTGGTGCTGTCATTCTGCCGCAAAGAATGACAGGAAAAATTTATCTTGAACATTTGCAAAATATGTTGTCAAATTTGTTAAAGGATTTACCTCTAGAAGTTCGAGCGGATATGTGGTTTATGCATGATGAAACTCCACCACATCTTTCATTAAATGTTTGAAATTACTTAAATCGACAGTACCCAAACAAATGAATAGGTAGAGGTAATGACGATCCTTTAAATTGGCTACCACATTCACCAGACTTAAATCCATTGGATTATTTTATGGGGGACATCTTAAGTCAATGGTTTACATGATTTCTATAAATAATGAAGAAGAACTTTGACAACGTGTCTACAATGCAACAAATCATCTTATTTGTTAGAGGCGATGAAGAAGTTATGCAAAGAATACACTTTAATTTTCTCATCGTATAAATTTATGTATTCGTGTAAATGGTGGACATTTTGAATAATTACTTCGATCATCTTTGTTTATTTGTAGAAAAACTACCGTCAAACATTAAAAGTCAAATTACGAAAAAACAAAACACTAATCGAGCTTTCTCAAGAGTTTTTTATTGGATTGGATAAGTTTTCCAAACAAAGTGTTATTCTTACAACTTTTTATCCACGAACAAAGGATTTTCAATTGTTTAAATATTGAAAAATCTAAATTTGACGCTTATGAAATGCCATCTACGTAATTATATTAGATGTTTTTTTAACGATAAAACTATATTTACGTAACAAATTTTGGTAATATTGCGCAAGCTATTGTAAATTTATAACAAAGAAAAATCAAAAACTGAAGCTTTAGAGCCCTCTAACGGCCAGTTCAAGCTTATTTCGGTTCAACGAATATATCGTAGAGTATTGTCAAGATTTTTTGGAGACACGTTATTGTCTGACCACTAACAATGTTAACTTGCATTGGTTAAGGATGTTTAATATTGTCAAAAATAGTAATTTATTTTGAGAACAAGATTTATAATAGAGCAAAAATTGGCTGGAGTATCCGAATGTTAAAATGATCATTTAATGTGTTTTGTAAACTTTCTTTTCATTATACATATTTCAAAATACTTTGTATAAACATGATTTACGATAGATTCTTATCGTCATCTTACATATATCTGACCGTAATTTATGTAAATTTAAAATCAGTAAAATTATCTGTTACCAGGGCTGTAATGTTTAAATATGGAATGAATTCTACTCGGTACCATTTCAGACACGGACAGCGATACTCTTTATTTGCTAGAAGGTGGTTCACCTTGCATTACAATTTATTCACGCGAAAAAAAAATGCTACATTAAATATTACACCTTATAAATGTAATATACTATTACAATGTCCCAGTTTAATTGGGTGCCACTTTTAGACATCGATTTAAGGCATTCCGCAAGCTTGTTAACATAGCTATTTTATTCAAATGTCAAAATTTAACGCGTACCGGTTGTCCCGACAATTTATTATTGTTTATTCATGAAAAGAAAAAAAATATTATATGGACGATATAGATATTTTTGTGTTTGCCATGATTCAAGGAAATATTAATGGAAAAGGGAAAGTGGAACAATGGAAAAAATGGCACCCTCGGTATTCGTAACCCCAAAATCTAAATATCTATTTTCACCCTCCACGTAGAAAAACTTTTCAGTTTTGTGTAGAAGATTTTAATCTAACTGGGTCACAAATAATGTATTGAGGGAGTTTTCGAGGAATAGGGTTTTATTAAAATCAAACTAGATCAATTACCAATAGGATGAGGTGTGAGTCTTGTGAAACAACTTGAAAAATGGTATTTTAAGAAAACATGGACAGAAACTTAATGTTAACCTAATGGTAACTTAATGTTAAATCGACTTATTAGAATTGAAGATCCGAACACTTACATATACGAAAACTGTTTTTGACACAGCTTTAGCTTATTGATATCATTATTTATTTATTAACCTTGTAGTTTGCGTGCGCTGAATAAACTGTAACATAATGTTAAAATGCCTCATCAGAAAAACTGGCAGTGGAAAAAGGCGATACAATTATTTCCAGATTCTTACACAAATTTAATGATTTTTCAAATATTTCCAAATTTACTGTTTTCATATGTTGAAAATCTCAATCGAAAGAAAGCTAAAGGTTTACGCCTGAACACTAATATATTGCGTCAAAATTGGAATGTCCGATAGATCGATCGGGAGCCCTTTCCATTACGGGACCCTGTCGTGTTTGCGCCGACATGATACACTCCACATAATTAGGTTTTGTTTTTTTTTTCATTATATGCCTACTCTACCATACAAAACACATTACATTTGGGCTTATTTCTACCCTTGTCCATTTTCACAAGAGAAATGAGTGACAATGAACAAAATAATGCCATTTTTAAGTAAATTGTAAGATGATGCTTCTTACATGTTTCACATATCTTGTTGCAGTCGATCAAATCGTCGATAAAGGAATGTTCCACCTGTAATTTAAAGTACTTTTTTTTTACCTGCTGAATCTATCTCTAATTCTAAGTCAAGGACGTTAGTAGAAAGTAAAAGATCCTATGTACATACGTTCAAAAACGCAAAATGTTGATGATTTATCAAAAATTGTTTCGACGTGCAAAGTGTTAAGCAGAAAAAAATTATCATGATTTCGCGAAAGTCTCAATTAACTTTCGTCAAGAGATGCTGAACAGACATGACGAGTGGTGCATTGTATGAAATAATTGTCATGTTCGGGCTCACTACTTGAAGAGTCGAAATACAATTAAAAAATTATTGTTAAGTGAAAAACAACCCATGTGAAGTTTTTTGAAGATATGTTGCGATAAGATTGGACCTTGTTTTCCAAACGCTCAACGATGAAAATGTGTCCTTGTAAAAGTCGTTACCTGGGAGTGTTTATCATAGAAAAAATTTGCCTTATGCGGACTACCAAATGTTGGTGTGTCTACAAGAATGGGTAGTAGCATAAAGAGAATGACGCATTCAAATATCGAAGTAAGGCGTGTAGCTGATGTAAAGGAGGATCCAGCAGTCTAGCTGATATGTATTTAGATTAATCGTTCGAATCGCCTGACGCAAATCCCATAGAAAATATATGAAAGGTAGTAGATATATTAAACAGAAACTTCACAGAAAAAGGTTATATGCATATATTGGAACAATTGTGCCAGGAAGTTTCTTATTGAAAGCACACCCGAAAATTCCAAGCAATCCTCGACTATAATGAGAACTGGATTAACAATTAAGGCACTTGAGTTGCAATCCTTAATTGCCAATTGATTTAAACAACTTTAGCTTTGATCAGTGTTTAAATAAACAATACACGAAGCTTTTTCTCTCTTTTTCTCTCTCCCGTGACACATGTTTATCTCGTTGCATATGATATTGGTTCAATTTTAATATTTGATTGCATAGATTAGGAAATTCATTGTTAAAATTAAATTAAAAGAAACGGCTTTTAAGCGTTACTCAGGACAAAAAAAAATGTGGCCATCTAATAATATTTATTCGTACAAACAGAAACGTTGACCTCAAAAAAATGTGGCGAGACTCGATATTTTTAAAATTATACTTTACGCTTTATGTGTGCGACAGAAGGTATTGTTCACCCTGTAGATTTTGCAACGCTCGAAAGCTTTATTCAGGCGTCATCACGTTCCAAAATTTTACGTTCTGCATTAAATTTATTTTCCTATCGGCAGAATATATTTTCGGCCCGTTAAAAATAGGTTAAGATGTTATTTTCAAAAAATAAAAGTACTGTTTGGTCTCAGGTAGAAAGAAAATACTTTATTGTTTAAAAATGGACTTTCAAAATTCCCAAATCGGATCATTTATGGTCGTGCCCTTCGGTCCAGTTAAAAATAAAATAGAACAAAAGCATGCATAGTAGAGAAGCCTATTGACTTCCATGTACTATTTCAAAATTTGTGAAATATATCTCGGGAACGTCTAAAAATAACGTTATTCTTTGTTTTGTTCCGTTTTTGAAGCGGGACGCTTAAAAATACCAATAAAATCGTCCGAATTTATTATTTTGTTAAAATCGGTTAAACGATTTGTTAGTTCAATGCCAAAATAAATAAATTGATTCGTTTACGTTTTTTTTTTTTGAGGGAGAATTTAAGTGGGTTGTACAACTATGAAATGGCATATTTTTAAATCACATGCACCAACACAAGAACGTACATAATGGTAAATTCATAGTAATTTTTTACATTTAACTTGTGGGGTCAAGTTCAGTAACCATACATTGCTAAAGGCAGAAAATAAGTAATTTTTATTAAAAAAAAGAATAGAAGTTATTATGGTAACTCAATGATTTGTTTTCAATGGAACCCTTTAACTTACAAAAATGTTATAATTATTCTGTTAAAATCACTAATATTACAAAACAATACAAAACTAATATTGGTACAAAGTAAAGTCTGGCTTTCAAAATCTCGATCTATGGTAAACTGTAATAAATTTCAGTTCTCGCAAATTTCTATAAGATATTATGCGATATATTTAGACTTTTGGTTTAAATATTTACACGTTGCCCACTCTTTGGACGCTTTTTATACATTTTTCTTTCTGTTCGATTCGTTGCGGCATGAAAAGTCGAAATTTTATTACTTGTTACCGAAAGCACAAACAAATGGTTTATAAATACTCTTCAATAAAATAGCAATTTGAATTTCTGTTACAACACTCCCAAATATCCATGTAGATCTTTAATTTACTCGAAAACGTGATTTCGAATCTCACATCAACAGGAAATGCGTTTTTAAACCGGAACCAATTGCGAAAGTTTTACGAATAATGAGTAATCAATTCAGGTAATTTTTCCTGTCTAGAAACGTTTCAACTTGTTTTCTTGTACATCAGTGGTATACGAGGTGTATTCAATGTTAATATGAGTTTTTCATGTACATAGGGATTGGAAAAAGTACTGAAAAGTATCATTCTTCTTCATGACTACACTCGTCTAAACATTGTGCAACTGGTTCAAAACATATCAAACTGTATTGAAATATACTTTCCCATTTTCCCTGCAGTCCTGATTTATTCCCATGTAATATCTTTTTATTTGGTCTTCTGAAATAAGCTTTGGGAAAACGTATGAACCATCTACTGAAATAGAAGAAGTGTATTGGAGCGCAAATTTAGTACATATGTAGGTGGAAAACTGCCATTAGTGTTTAAATTTGAACGTATATATACACTCTACACCATTACTTTGAAAATCTTCAAAAAAAACATTAAATTTATTATCGATTTCTTGAATTAATGATAAACGATTTTCCCGGGTACTTCTTGACAATCAGCTCTTTTAAGGAAAATTACACTTGTTTCGATTAAACATTGCACGAAACGAGAATAAAATAAATCAATACTTCACCTTATACAGTCGACCTAAAACACTGTCATCTAAAGTTAAATTTAGAAATATTTTCTCCCAATTTTATGCCATTGAAAGTCAAAAGCGATGATAACAATATGAACGAACTCATATAATAAAGGGCTTAAACGCAACTTTGATTATGATTGGGGCAACATACCTAAATAGCAAGTGTTCTCTTCAATTTAAATGTGGAATAACATTATAAACCAACTGAAATAAGGATAACCTATGCCAGTATGATTTACACTTAAATGAAATTTATATATATTTTTTTAGAAAAACTGCTAATTTTTAGTTAAAAAGTAAAAAAATGTCCAACAAATGGTCTTTTATAGGACTCCCCTTTTATTTAACGGTGGTCTAATACCAGTTGGAAGTTTATTCACCAATCGTATCGATATATAAAGCGTGTGCAACACAGTGCTTATTAATTTTTTTGTTCTTTTTTACATCTGTTACGAGTGTGTTTACTGCTGGGGACTACCATGAACCGTCCTCGTTGTCACTAAAGCGTACACACCACCCGTCAATAATAGGGAGTTTTAGGCGACAATGTTTCAAGTCTTCCTTAACAGCTTGGCGTATCTAATTCCCTTTAAAAACCTTACAACAAAATATTTGTTTTCTTTTGTATTTGATGTTTAGAATTGTAGTGGAATTCTTTAGAAGCCATGTGTATGAAATCACTTTAACGTGAGACAAAATAGGGATTTCATTTCGAAAACGGATAAATTGTTCCTGGGTAGTAGATTCATCAGTAAAATTAGGGGTTGACTAGTGGTACAGTTGACGGGAAATTTCATAAATATTGTCGACCCTTTGTCAGAAGGGCTCGGTCCTTTGTGTCAGGTCCTTTGTACCGATCACGAAGTTTAGTGGGTATAAAATTTTCGGCTCTTTTATAATCCAGTGTTTAAACGATAAACGTTAAAGAGTTAAGAATTTCTGCCTTTATTTACGCATCCTCTGTACAAAAACCTATTTGGACCAGTGACAAATTAAACGTTTTTCTAATGCAAGAAGCGAGACTACCGTAATCACTTCAGTTCGCCCTAATAAATGCTTAATTAGGTAACTAATAAGACACTAAATTAATGTGGCAACAGTAAAAGCATCAGTTTAACGAATTAATATTCATGAAATAATTTATCTTGCTATCAAGTCATGTTAAATTAAGAACGACATATTATTTTGTTTATTTTGTTTGGCCTGAGTTTTACTAAAATTCTCGCCTTAAACAAGTCATCACTTGACTTGCAAAAAAAAAACGGTCTAAGAGGCTTAATCTGCCTTAACTTTCCGCATCTTCTCACAAGGGGGAAGCCATAAACTGTTAAGTCAAACAATGAATGAAAAAACGACGGGAATAAAGTGAATTGATAAACGTTAGGCAAACAATAGAAGCCCCTGTATAAGTTTTTTATCGTTTCTTAAACTCCTAATAGACCAAATCTTTAAAATTGTTGAATGAAATGGTTGGTACGTTAACGAGTTCTGAAATTTAGAGGTATATAATTATTCTTGTACTCTTTCATTTATATTTATTAAAATTTATTTCATTAGTTAATGTTAAATCATGTGTATTATCATATCTGATGATGTCTTACCTTAATTCTACACAAAATGTAAAAGAAACACTTCAACATGTCTTCAATAATCTAATCACAATTTCTATTTTGTCACATTTCCATTTGTCCTTTATCTCCTTATATGGTACGACGTCCTCCATAGGGAAACCTCTAAAATTCTAAAGTTGATGACAAACCTAAATGAATGTATTCAGTTGATGGATGTCGTTATCAATTCAAAAATAGCGTCCCTAAGCTATATTAATGGTCCTTTATGCGCCTACTAGGTCATAATGGAAACAAATCGACCCGAAATGTACCACTTTCCGAAACTGTAATATTTATTTATTTACAAAATCAAACTGCATAATGCTATTTACACATCTAATTAATATTGTAACAGAAGCGCCGCCCCTGATCGCATAACAAAGCCTCGATCTGTGCCGTGGGTGGGTAGCCGTGGCACATACACACACACACACACGTTTACATCCACATATACATACATACATGTTCGGGGTCTCTCTCACTCTAACGCCTTTTGGTTCGTACTTGCGTCCTTGTCCTCCTTACAGTAAAACCGTGGATCAGTTTGTGTAGCGTTTAACCGATACGGTACAATAGTGAGTGTTTGCATTGTAAAGGTTTATTCGCACTACACGTTACTAACGAGATATATTTTTTTTAAATTGAAATATTGAATTTTCTTATTGGAAATAGTAAAATTCAGTCTAGACTATTAATATTGAAACTTATTTTGTTTAACCTTTTTTTTTATTTGGTCGCCAAAGAGACCAGACT
Source organism: Hypothenemus hampei (assembly GCA_013372445.1). Lineage (NCBI taxonomy): Eukaryota > Metazoa > Arthropoda > Insecta > Coleoptera > Curculionidae > Hypothenemus > Hypothenemus hampei. Next base: position 498,835 of record JABRWK010000013.1, on the reverse strand, counting down.
TGTGGCTACCTGCTTTCTGAGACCTACATTTTACAATACTCAAAATAATATTGTACCTACATGTTTAATAACAGCTTTTTATTCAAATTACTTGAGTTTTCCTTATTATTTGGAATTTTAATAAGAATTAAATGCAGTACTAGTAACGGTAAGAGTATTTTTTTAATGAAACGTTGATATCAACCTGTTTTAAGGGCCAAATTTAAAGTTGGAAATGTAAGTATTGCCATTCAAACCTTAATTTGCCTATCCTTTTTGCTACCACTACCTAACAAATACAACGAAATTGAAACTACCTGCCTTTTATGACCGTTTTACGAATTCGACAATAAAACAATTTCAGTTCAATTTTAAGTACCAAATTTTCTTGGGAATACCTGTTTTTACAAAACTAAAATTTAGTATGTATATAAACCAGATAAGAATAACCATTATTCCATTATAAAAGGGCAGTCGTCTTATCTTTCATGTGAAAATTTAGAATAAACTACTACCATTTCCTTGAGGGTTGACCTTTCTTGTTCTTGTCGTTGACCACGTGCAAAATGCACCTGATGACAGCTCTGTAACGAAGCTATTCATTACCAAAATTTGATTGGAACCCGTAATTAATATGGTCTATATCGCGCACGAGGTTCCAAACTTTTGAATGGCACCTAAAGGTCAGAATTTCAACGACAAATATTGGACAGCACAAATACAATGAGTCCACACTCAGCTAAAGTTCTATGTGAACTGATTAAGGCTTGTTCCTCTATTCCATTGTTGTGTGTGAAATAGCATGTAAAAGACCAAGTGCCAAATAAGAAAAAGCAATAAAAAAATATGTGTAACGAACACTAGCGGTATTAAATAATTATTTTATTTTATACAATCCGACAACATCGTTTTCTTAAACTATGATAACCTGCACAAAATTCAGTATAATTGAAAGAAGAAAAAAACTGTTAAAATTGTTAATAAGAATGTTCCAAGAAGAGATATTCAAAAGAACGCAAAAGCAAAACGTTCATTGCTCTGATCGAACCAAAATTCGATTGTTAAACAAAAGAAAAAAGAGTCTTGAAACGATCTAAATTATAGCGACATATTGCGAAAATACGTCATTTGACAATGGTTAATTTATCTGTATTGACCTTCCGCACATTCACCTAATTTGCCTGGACGATTTTCCTAACGGAAAAATATGGCAACGCTGTCGACGTGAACCGATATTGTGACCACACCATACCGACCGGATAAAAGCCATCAACTCGGGTCAGTATTCCCCTACAAATCCCTCCCCACCATGGTTCAGACAGTCGCTTACGTGTAGAGAGAAACATATCGCAAAGGTGGTTCGAGAGCTTCGCTCGAATGCTTCAGCTCAGTGTTGCGATGCGCTCCGTTCATGTTGCGTCGATATTCGTCGAGAAATTGAGTGTGAGTGACAACATTGGATTATCAATCAGTTCTATTATATTTTGAGGACAATTTTGAGTAAATGTCGTGCGGAAAAAGTTTAATGTCGCCACCAGGGTGCGAAAGGACTCGCGAAATCTACGAACGCGCCGAAAATTTTTAAATTTCGCGCCTCTCGACTTTCGTATGTTAACAATTGTGCACAGCTAACTGAGAAAGTTTTGCAATTGTTTTGGACTCATTTTTTTTTCTGGATTTAGTTTAGAGATTTTTTCTGTCCTACGCTTGACATTCAAAGCGCGAAGTTAATATTAACTTTTTCTTTATGTGTTCTTTCAAATGCTGGGATATACTTCCTACAGGTAATTCATTATTTTTTTTAAGTAACAATTTGTCTAAATAGGTTTAAAAAAAAATAATCCAAAGGGTTCCTTAAATATAACGAATGCCAGTGAGTGACAAAAGTGCAAAATTCATAAAGTGTTGAGTGCCAAAGAATTAAATAATAACATACACTTTTACGTATTGAACAAGAAGTTAGAACGTGGTTTCCAAACATTTTTCAGTGACGATGTTCAAGGGAAAAGTGAATTAGCTTAGTGGAAAACGGACTTTTTTAAATAAAGTGATATAGGAAACAATAAAAACTTGGTGTCACCATCAGTAATAACTCAATGGTGTTTTGGTGTCGTTCGATTTAAGTGTTGATTGAAGATCAGTGAATTAGTGTTTGAGGAGCTTTTTGGATTAATATCGACAGGTTTTTTGCATGACGAATTTTTAATTGACATTGAAAACATTTATTCAAAATGCACATTTGACAACAAAATATTATGTAAACCACGGTATAATTTAGCAATGAAACGAGTAAACGTTCTTTTTATTCGCTTAGCAACAATAATCATCGGACATCAGGAGTTCTTAATGCAAAACATCAGAAATTAATTTCCGTTTTGATAAAGTATCCTGTATGTGAAATTTCAATGTTTTTCCTCGATAAATGTTGAGAATTGAACAAAAAATGGCAAAAAAAAAATCTAAAAACTCAATTTTTATCACCGAAAATATTCAACCAAAATATTTATTCACTGTATGAATATTTAATTAATTTAATACAACAGCAATAAATTGTTGTGTGACTAATTAAAAACTGACGAATTAATTCAAGAGTGATGCCGCCCAGTGTACTAAATTAAGCAGCCCATAACAAATTGCTTTTCTCGCTATTTATACGTCTTTTCATTCGGTGTTGTCAATAATAAAGCCGATATCCTTAAATAGTTGTCAGTAGTTTCTACCAATTATGTGGTTCTAACGATATTGAGTTTAAGATGAAAAAAAATTTAAATATAAACAATCACAGTTGTAATTAGAAAAATTTGTTATAGGGATTGGTCGCCGGGTGGTCTTAGCACCCAGCAACAATTATCCGTCGTGACCACCGTGTGGGGAGTCACCACGTCAACGCAGTCGGGCCCCCACGGGGCGTACCCAGGGGCAGGGGGCCCGGTACCACAAGTATCTTTCTCAAAAGGCCAAGCCAACACGGGCTACGGAAATCAAGGGAATTTCAGGGGCCATGGGTGAGTGTGATAAATTTTCAAATACGAAAACATATCGAAAATGTTCCTTGTCCCTGTAATAATCGATAACAACAAACCGAAAATTTCACCCCATCATAAAAGGTCCATATTGTATGCCCTTTTTTTCCTCCCTGCATTTTTCGTTCCCTATATGCGTTGACAATTGCCGATCGCCCTGCAAAATCAATTGTGTAGCCGTGCTTTACCCACCGGTTTAGGCAAATGAAAAAGAGAACTTTTTCTCATACACACAGTTCCCCACGAACTTTATGAATAAAAAGTATTTTGGCCTCTCTTTCACATACATATTGTTATTTCTTACGAGGACACGTTTTTTTAAAGGTCCTAACATAAAATTTTGAAAGGGTGAATTTTTAAAAAAATAACCGTTTTTCTTTCATTCGAAATTAGTTCTAAATGTGATATAAAAATCATCATTCAGGCATCCGGATCGAAAATACTCAGCTGCCTTTAAAATATAAATTATATTTAGAGCCGAGCACGTGCATGTTGAAACATCTTGCTTTCTTAATAAGAATTAAATTCAAAAAAACCTACCTAGAATCCAAAGAAAAAGACCCATTTGTACACCCTTTTTGGTTTCGAGCTAGGACCGTCTGTTTGTGAAACATTCTTTTTAAAGAAACATCTTCCGCCCTATCGCTTTGCCGTACTTCGGCCATGTACCAAAAAAGGACAAAACAAGTTCAACAGCGGAAAGGTACCGTCAAAAGCACGAAATCAGCGGGGGTTAAGTACAAACCGCCCTGTGTCAAAATAGGATCCTTTGTAGCGTTCTCAATACTAGTAGGTACCCGAAGAAATATTAGTTAAAGATGTTTGTTAATGGTAAGGCTCGAAAGGTGTTAACTTGTTAAGTACCTCTAATAGGAGATCAGCTTATTTACTACGTGATTTTTCGAATATATTTTCTTCAGCTTTTGCTCACGATTAAATGGTATTGTATGTCAAAAAATCGATATTTTAAGTACGCATGTTAGAGGGTGAATATATTCGTCCAAATATAAAGGGAGGGAAATAAGAGAATATCAAACTTCAATGAAGTTGATTTATGAATTACCCGAAATTTCGCCATTATTATTATTATTATTTGAGTATAAACAGGTATCGATATAAATTTGACTTCCTAGTTCTCACGATCGAGCCCCCACGAAAAAAAAAATCAATAAAGAGCTAGAGCTAGTTCTCAGCCTTTTTTCTAAAGACCCACAAATATCCCGCATCCACCCCTATTAGCTATGATTTAAGGCAGGTAGCAAAAATGTATCAGTTTACGACAGTGGATCATAAACGTTTTGACTGTTTAAGACGAGAGAATTTGAAATTTTCGACAGTTTTATTGAGTTCTTTATTTTGGAAGTCTGCTTGTCACTAGTTAGTACCGATAAGTCCGGATTTCGGAGAAACGGTTTCTAAAACCCAGTAAACTGTCGTCATAAATCTTTGTACGTAGTATTACACGTAATGACATCATAGAATGTTTGAAAATACCTATTCAAAATAAAAATTTAGTAATCAAAAGGGTAGGCAGTAAGGACAGAACGAAATTTGGCTTAGGGCTTCCGCTTGAAATCCGACCAAGTCGAATGTAGTTAAAACATCTTGCAATGTTTTCCGATGAAACTTTCCCAACGAGGACTCCTTCCCCGCATTCTAACTGTCAAGTCGTCCTTTTATCGACGATTCTGCCGTTTCCACCCCCTTCTCAATGCTCACCCTCGGTCGACCCCTCAAAGCACCCGTGCCGTCCAGTGGCGTCGCAAATTTTAGATATAAGAACATGCCCTTCTTCCAAATTAAAATTAATATAATTTTTTTAATTCAGATTAAATAGTTATGGCCCCGGCCCAAATGGCATGAACCAATCGGATCCAACGGTAGGTGGTGGATACCCGAACCAAGGTAACGCATTATCGACTGCTGCAATGGTAGCGGCAGCTACAGCCACAGCTACGGCCACTGCTAGCGTGGTAGCGCTACAAGATAACGGTGGCCAATACGGCAACCAACAATACAATCAAGGGTACCAACAAAGGATGATGCCAATGAATGGTATGAATCCGATGGGAATGAATGGCATGAATCAGATGGGTGGGATGCATGGAATGAACGCAATGGGAAATATGGGAGGTATGGGACCGAAGATGGGCATGCCCTTGCAAGGACCTGGTGGTGCCACATCAAACACAATGTATCCTAATAGGAGGATGACTCCGTATCCTACAGCTGCCATGCATATGTCACAAAAGAGGGCAGGACAAAATTATCCTACTGGACCGTCCATGGGAAACCCTGGAATGGGACCTGGTATGTGAAATAAAAATTTAAAATTAAGTAAAAAAATTATATTTTGAATATTTAACAACTAAAGGTAACATGGGTAATCCAAATATGGGATCAATGGGACCAAATATGGGTCCAAATCCGATAAATCCAAACTTCAATCCAAATAGTCAATATGGTAGTTACGGTACGAGGCAGCCCAATTTTAACCAGTATCCTAGCCAGCAGTCCCTCGGACCTACAGGCAATTTTGGTCCAGGTAATTGAAGTTAAAAAATTTTAAAACAAAATGATGTTATGGAAAATTTTTCTTAATATAGGACCTGGAAATATGGGATCGGTAACAAGTTCCAGGCAATTAAGGGGGGCTACTCCTCCCTATACAAATCAAGGACAGTATTTCAACGGTTCAATGAACCAATTTCCTAATAACAACTCTGGTCAGTTTAACATGAACAATTCAGGGCATAATGGTGAGTAGATTCTTTTCTCAAACAACTGTACTGTAATTATTATAAAATAAACTAAAAATTTGCAAATCGAATCGGTTCAATAATTCTCAATTAATTATTAAAATAATGTTATTCTTTTCAGTTCAAGGACAGTACAATTCATCTAACCAGTTTCAACAAGACGTAGCCATGCGGAACAATATGACATACCAACATAGTCCGATACCTGGAAACCCGACTCCACCCTTAACGCCAGCTAGCAGTATTCCCCCTTATATTAGCCCTAATCCAGACGTGAAGCCAAATTTCAACGAAATGAAACCATTAATCCCACAGAGTATGTATTATACCTATATGATACTTTACTGTACCTTCTTGATTTTGAAACAGGACGTCAATTTTGCGGTGTAACTACTAATTTTATGATCAATTTTTTTATTTTTCAGAAGACGACGAGTTGCGCCTAACGTTTCCAGTTCGAGATGGCATTATCCTACCACCATTCAGGCTAGAACATAATTTGGCAGTCAGCAACCATGTGTTTCAGTTAAAAGCGACTGTACATCAAACATTAATGTGGCGTTCTGATTTGGAGTTACAACTGAAGTGCTTCCATCATGAAGATAGGCACATGAATACTAATTGGCCTACTAGTGTCCAGGTATCAGTTAACGCTACTCCTCTTGTAATCGACCGAGGTGACAACAAGACGTCACATAAGCCATTATATCTTAAAGATGTTTGTCAACCAGGAAGAAATACTATTCAAATTACAGTAGCTGCTTGCTGTTGCGTAAGTCCCAAAAGAAATATATACATACTTCAGTGGTTTAATTAAAATATATTTTCCAGTCTCATCTTTTTGTATTGCAATTAGTGCACAGGCCTAGTGTCCGATCGGTATTGCAGGGACTACTTCGAAAACGACTCCTCGTAGCTGATCATTGCATAGCGAAAATTAAGAGGAACTTTAACAATACAGGGTGTGGTCCTAACGATCGCGACGTAATTGAACAAACTGCTATCAAGGTTTGTGACTATTTAATTTGACTTTTATTTTTAGCATAACCATTGAATTCTTAATTGCAGGTGACATTAAAGTGTCCGATAACATATAAAAGAATTACTTTACCGGCCAGGGGTCACGAATGCAAACACATACAATGTTTCGACCTGGAAAGTTACCTTCAACTGAACTGCGAACGAGGAAATTGGAGATGTCCTGTATGCAGGTTAGTTAAAAAATATTTTTTTAAATAAAATTTGTTGTTTAATGGGTGATGAAATTTCTAGTAAACCAGCACAATTGGAAGGACTAGAAATTGATCAGTACATGTGGGCCATCCTAAATAATTTAGCTACAAGCGACGTTGAAGATGTCACCATTGATAACCAAGCGAATTGGAAAGCGCCCAAGAGTGGAATTAAATTGGAAGACGAGGGTAATGAATCTTGCGCCTCGAAACGAATCAAAACTATGTCTCCTGGAAGTATGACCTTGCCAACAATGAACAATTGGGACATNAAGTTTATAAAATAATTTTTAAATAATTTTGTTATCAGTGTTTTTGTGCAATCAATAAAAAAATTGTAGACTGATATATAAAAAAATATAACATTTCTTTAATTTCTAAATCAACCTTTCCATTTGTAATTTAAATCAATTATAAAATTACAATTTTGTCGTGCGAATTGTTTTAGGACTTTAGATAGTGTAGGTTATGACCTACACAACTTAAGGCCGATTAATTCAAATATTGAGGTTTTTATCTCAAAATATAAACAATATGTACATTGAAATATAACATATAATGTATAATAATGTCGAGAGAAACACATCCTTCATTGGTTTTATTTTGTGTATTCGTGCTTTTTAACGGTAGTTGCGTAAATGAATATTAAGTAGAATTCGTTAATTACAATACCCAGTTGTTAGGTAGTTTCGGAGATGGAAATGTCCCGATTGTAACTACTCCTTTGGGTAGAATTGAGGGATATGTGGGACACACCATTAATTCGAATCCTTTCTTTAAATTCGAGGGAGTTCCTTATGCCAAACCACCCGTTAAAGAGTTACGATATGAGGTAGTGTACCTATTTAATGACTTTCTTACATATAATGTCATATTAAAAAACTCATTCATACAAGGAAATATGAAAAGGTGATAATGACTATTTAGAAGCGAGCATTTGCGTTTTAATGACGATAAAATACATATAATATACTCGTACTAGAAGTAACTTTCCACAGTTTCACATGAAAACACACACACACATAATACACCTCCATATAATTCAATGTGCGATAAGAATTTTTTAAAGTGATAAACAACAATAGCAATTTAACTGAATACATCTGTATTTGCAAAGGATACAAGGAAAAGAGATTTACGCTGATAGGCTGACATCCCTTCACAAATTGGGTTACTTTCTCCAAAAACAAAAAGTTTCCCATTTAAGATAAGATACGTGAACCTTCAGTGTCTTCAGTTAACTTCAGAATATATGGATTTATTCCGTGATTTATTTTTTTTTGCAGACCATAGAATTGGACTAAGCTATGAACCTGGATATTTTATAGAAATACATCCATTAAATTCTTTATGTTGATTTGTTTATGAAAAAAACGTTTTGCAAAATGAATTACCAAATGTGTGAACGCAAATCTGAAGTGAATACCGTATTGAGTTCAGTTTCGAAAAAAAGGACCCGAATTTCCGCTGTAGATGAAACTTGGATATGTAATCTAGAAGTAACAGTAGTGAACAGAATTGAAGTATTTTGTCTGTTTAACACCAAACAAATTTTATGTTTTCTAAACCTTGCCATCTTCCTACAGTTTTTTGGAATAGTCATGATATCATCTTTACTTGAATAAAAAAATTTCACAATGGTGTAGTTTGTTTATGTAGTAGTTTCTCTTGGGAAATGTCATATTTTTTATTTTAACGTACCCTGTATAATTTGTTTACTTAATGTAAAATTAAATATCTTTAATAATTACCCATTAGTACCTCTTTTAGGACCCTCAGGATGTGGAGCCTTGGATCGGTACATGGAAGGCCAACGTTTTAACCCGTTGTATGCAGTATGATCATTTCACCCAAGATCATGAAAACAATTACATAGTTCATGGCAATAAAAGCAAGGAATTATTAATCATTGATTAAAAGAATTATTGAAATTTTAGGAGATGAAGATTGTCTTTACATGAATATCTACATGAAAAGAGTGGACCCAAATGCAAATTTGGACGTGTTAGTTCATATACATGGAGGTGCATTTATGTTTGGTAGAGGAGCTAGTTATGGACCCGATATAATTATGGACAGGGACATTGTGTTTGTGAATTTCAATTACAGATTAGGCCCGCTTGGTAAAATGTTCAATATACAATTTGTTATAAACTATATGAATAGTTGTGTAGGATTTTTAAGTACTCAGGACGATATATTGCCTGGAAATCTAGGTCTGAAAGACCAAATTAAGGCCTTAAAATGGATCAATGAAAATATAAAATACTTTGGAGGTAATCCTCAGTCAATCACTATTCACGGTATGTCTGCCGGAGGTGCCAGCGTTCATTTGCATTATTTAATTCCGGAATCAAAAGGTAAAGTTCTCTAATTAAAGTTGAATCCTTTGTTAAATCAAAGTTTAGGATTATTTAAACAGGGTTTTTCCCAAAGTGGCTGCGCTTTAAATCCATGGGTAATAGCTGAAAATAGTAGAGAAAAAACTGCCAAAGTTGCAGATTTAGTAGGATGTCCAACAAAGAATTCCAAACAAATAAAAGAATGTCTTAAAAACAGACCTGCAAGAAATATAGTTCAGACCGTCAAAGAATTTCAAGTAGGTTCTTGCATAAAATTTTGAATGACATAATGATTGTATTCAAATTGTAGCCATTTCAATATAACCCCTTCAGTCCTTTTGGTGTTGTTGTCGATGGTTTATGGACCTCAAACGCAGTACTACCAGAAGATCCATATAACCTTTTGGCAAAAGGAAAGTATTGGATGTGCCTTGGATTACATCATTCACAAAACACGAAGGACTATATCCAGCTTCTGGTAAACTGCTTTATATAATAACATGATATACAAATAATAATTTCTTAGAGTTTTGGGCTAATGATCAACATTTACTGGACATTGATGTAAAATGGAATGAAATTATGCCATTTATTTTGCATTACAACGACAGCGTGACTCCTGAACTGAAAGATGTCGTTTCTCAGAAAATTAGAGAGGTCTATTTGGGAGACAAAGCTATTAATAGAAATACTTTTCCTCATTTAGTTGATGTAAGTGGATTTCTAATTACGGTGTGTCCAAATAAATAGAGCGATCGAGAGTATTGCCTCAAAATCGCGGTTACTGACTACTAGAAAATCGTGTTTACGTATGTCTAAACAGAACAAACGATTGAAAACAAAAACAAGCAAATGCGAAACTCGTCCTCGAAGTTGCACTATGCGGTGTCAAAATTTCAAAGAAAAAAAGATTCAGTTTTGGCACAACAATATACAGGGCTGTCCATAAGTGCCACTTACTTTCTAAAATGTGGACATGGAAAATGTTCGTTCCATTATTTATATTTTGGGTTACCATAAAATTATGGCTCATAGTTACGCTTCGTTACGATTAAATAGAAATTTTTTATAGCACTTAATATTTTTTTGAATTCTAGATCATTAGTGATAGATTATTTGTTGCTGATATCGAAACTTCGGCCAGACTACAAAATGCTGCAGTCCTCTCTAATATTTACGTGTATAAATTTTCTTATAGAGGAGCCACAAGCAAATCTACCTTCAGAACCAAATACAATGAAGACATTGGTTTGCATTACATTTCCAATAGCATTCTTTTATTAATAAATGTTCCCATTCAGGAGTATCGCATGGAGACGATACAGTTTACTTTTTATATGCACTATTAAACACCACTTCTACTAAGAATGATCGAGCTATGAGCAATACCTTAATCGATATGACAACATCTTATATGAAAACAAGGTAAGCATATACTTTTGCAGTAATAATTTTATTGAGTTTCGTAAACAATTTAGTCAACCTAACATCACAAACAAATGGCAACCTCTTAATGGTAACAAATATTGTTTATTGGAAATTTCCGGACCTGAAACTTTCAATATGAAATGTTATAATGAAACTGGAAGAAGAAGCTTTTGGGATGGTTTACCTTTCAGAGAGTATGGCAAATTGGAAGAAACAAAATTTATATCAGACAAACAAGAATTGTAATGCCTAATAGAACGTTGTCAGCATGGAAATAAACAACTATTACAATATATTTACGTTTAAGAAATACATTTATTGACAATAAGTTCTATTATCTTTGTAACAATAATTATAAACAAAATGTCTCAAAATGAGAGACCTTCAAGAAAGAAGAAAATATAGTTAAACAAATCTTTCAGTAATTGTTAATAAATATAACTAAATATAAACAAAAATATATATATATATATATATAGAAGAAAGTCAAATCAACTATACCGTGACTCCCACTTCTCCTAAGATATCAGAGAGTCTTTCCAAATGTACTGTCACTGATGAGGTATCTTTATTATTTTTGCTTCTGTTGAGTAGTTGCAGTGCGTTCATATACTCCAATTCGCTAAATTCAGGTCCTTTATCTACAATTCCATTCAAAATTTCCTACAAAACAACTTATTATATGTCACGAAAGACAATGGAGAAACAATTTAAAAATTATACCTCTGGCGATAAAAAGAACAACTCAAAATAATGTCTGGCATGATCTAAGGCAAGTTCCCTTGTCATAGTAATGTTTGTAAGGGTTTGTTGTAGAGCAAAGATATTTCTACACATTCGTTGAATCCCTACGTTATCAATTACTTGCATGTATTGAGCAGAGCTAATGAGTATTTTGGCGATCAAATGGCCCAGACCTTCAAATATGTACTGAAAATAATAAAATTAAACATAAAATATGAAAAAATATTCCAAAATGTTACTTTGCATTTTCGTGGATGAAGACTGGATGTCATTGCCTCATCAACATTAGCCAATACTTTGCTCAGTTCTGATACTTTCGGGTCCGGTTCGTGAGTTTCTTTGTTATGATGCGCTTGGGCTAATAGGTAATGGAAGCACTGGACTCTCACCTAAATCAGATGAAATTTGGTTCATGATAGTATTAAACATAATATAATAACATTACTTCAAGATGTAATAGAAGAAGACATGTATTGGCTAATTCATCAAAAGCTTGAGATATACTAGTAAGTTGATGAAGTGTAGTACTGGAAACTGGAGGCGTTAAGTCAGTATGATTATTATTGTCTGATTTAGGCGGGGATAGTTTAGATGGTTCCAATCTGAACTCACTAGTGTATTGAAACATTCTCACTGAAAACCATTCCTATAAAAAAAATTCTGATTTTTTTCTGCACAACCCTTGTACAAGGAGGTATAAATAAATTCTTTATTTAAAGTAAATTATAACTTTTTACTAGTCGTGTTATACAGGGTGTTCCTGAAGGTCTTGGCTAAACTTCAGGGGGTTATTATACAAGTCATTTGCAACAAAAAAAAGTCATATGAACATTGGTCCGAAAACGCTTCGTTTCCGAGATACAGCGTATTAAAGTTTAAGAAAAAAGACATTTCTTTATTTTTTAACTTCCAGACGGCTTAACATTTTTTAACCAAATTTGGTATATGAGTTTAGCATATTAGTAGGTATAATCCAAAAAATTACCAGCTTTAACCATTTATCAGTGGCGAAGGTAAAGGTGTTATGTGTCACTACAATTTTGCATGAATAAAAAGCAGACGCATGCCTCCGCCACTGGTGAATGATTAAAGCTGGTAATTTTTCGGATTATACCTACTAATATGCTCAACTCATATACGAAATTTGGTTAAAAAATTTTAAGTCGTTTAAAAGTTAAAAATAAAGAAATGTCTTTTTTCTTAAACTTTAATACGCTGTATCTCGGAAACGAAGCATTTTCGGACCAATGTTCATATGATTTTTTTGTTGCAAATGATTTGTATAATAACCCCCTGAAGTTTGGCCAAGATCTTCAGGGACACCCTGTATAGCTGATTTTATATACTTTTTTCAAGTCTGTATCTTATCTGATATACTTTTTGCACAAAATTTAACGAATTTCTTACAATTCTGTAAAATTATTTGAAGAATTACATAGTTAGGATAAACAACTGACAATAGAATTTCCATCAATTCGATCGCTTCAAATGCTCAAACTGAATTAAGGTTTTTTGACGTAAAACCTTGTAAGGAATCCTTTAAAAATCATATTTTGTTGCCATGGCAATACAATTGTTTTGTTGTGTTTTAAATAAACAGTTCCAACTTCAGATCAATACCCCCTTCATACTATGATTTATTCTTACCATACTCTCTTGTAATGTTGCCAAGTCCTTCAAGAGAGACATATCTGACAAAATTTCGCTAGCTGAAACTCCTATAATCGTTAAAGATTAATGAAAGGCAAACAAAATGCTTAAAATAAAGTTTTACCTCCCTCTCCTAAATTACTAGCTAATATTTCAGCCTCTTTTCGATTTCTCATTCTCACATCTTCAGGGCTTTCTTCTTCAGACGGCTGATCTCTTAAAATTCTCCTTCCTAAAAGGAAAATATAGTTTTACCTTTGAAATACGAATTTTACCACTAACCTCGTTCACTTCTAGCATGAAACTCTTGTTGCGCTTTAAGATTCAACCAATTTGGTAAAGACCTATATATAAATTGATTAAATTTAAAAACTAATATATTTCATCAAAAATTACTTTAAAAATCTATTAATATCTTCATCTTTTAACCAAGCTGCACTACATATTCGTTTATCTTCCGAATGGGGTTGTACTATTCCTCTATAGGCTGCGTAGCATGTATCTTTATATTCTTTAAGGGCTTTTATAGAGTATTCTGCAATTTTCTCGCTATAGAGTGGCAACGCATGAAGCACTGCCTTCCATTCTCTTATACATCTTTCTACAGTTACTGTACTCTAAAGCAAAAATTTAATGAACTTAATTTTTAAATTTAAATTGTATCATTAACTACCATTAATAAAGGTTTATAATCTGCAGATAATTCTAGTAGAACTGTGGATTTCCATGCATCTGCTGCTTTATATGCGTTTTCTATTTGTTCCATAATTTCATCGGATTTTCTTTTTAAGTAGACATTTGAGATATGTTCGGTTATATATTTATACAGCGAGCAAGACCCATGAGACATGCCTAAATAATATAATTTGACATAAAATTTTAGAAATTCACTTGAGTGGCAACATACCTAACATCTGTTCTATATCCTCCGTAAAACACATAAATGGAATGAAAATGACGAGAATATTATTGGGATGGGGAGGGCAGATTAGTATTTTATCTTTTTTTGATGATTTTAGAGCATTACTTAAACTAAGGGCACTTGAGGATCCTTCAAATTTGAATAGACTTTTCTTTTTTCTGAAAATTAATTTTTAAAATGATATAAATATAGTGATGTAGATGATATCTTCATTCTTTTATCTCTATTTTAACATTTGTCGCATGACATTTATTTATCAGTGGTAGATTTTATTCAATGACGATAGTGTCATGATACGTTTGACAGTATGGGTTTTAAAATAAAAATAAAAATATGATAATATCTAATTTTCATTTCAAATATCTACGTACATTTGTTGTTTTCTTCTCGAAAAATAAGCCGATATGTCTCCATTATTGGTAACATTATTAATTTGAAGATCAGTAGACATATTTTGCATATCCAGGTAATCGTTCAAAAATGTTTGCAACTAAAAAGGATATAAATAGAGAAGAAGTTGAATTACATGTTAATTAAAGTTTGCTTACTATTTCTTGTACTTGAAACCAATAATATTGTAGATTATAGGGTTTTAAATCAATTTTATGACTGTTAATGCCAATCTCTACCCATTTCAAAAACTGTGTATGGGAATCAGCAATTTCTTTAAATTGATCGAAAAGAATGTTTATCAATTCTTTCAAGGCTAATTTAGAATCAATATTTTCAGCAAAATCTATAACATGTTGAGTAGATTTTTGAATAACGTGTGTAAGCGATATTTGCATTTCTCTTATTAATTCCTAAAACATTTTACAAAAAATGAACAATTGTTAAAAGAAAATTTATGTCAGTAATGCTTACATCTAAGGCAAAAGGCAATTTATCCAATAAACATAAACTTTTTACTAATATTGCTATATAATTTCTATTGGTTTCATCAATATTATTTAAACTATCTAAATCTTCATCCATATTAAACTTTTCACTAAATAAATTCTTAGTTCCAACTCTAAAACAAGTATAAATAATGAAAACTTTATATATAAATATCATATGTACATACTTTGATAAATCATCCATAAGGTTTCTAGAAACGTTACTCCTATTTCGTCCACTTACTCTAATTCTCATACTTCTTTGCAGTGGCGAGTGAATTAAAAATCCATCTCTACCTGATCCTTGCCTCCTTAATGTTAAAATATGTTGGCATGGTTTAGTATATAATAAGTGTTTTAATTCTGATAAAATTTGTACATGTAGTTGCTACAAAAATATAATGATGGCAACTTATTTTTTTAAGATTTAATTACTACCTCTTTCTTCTGTTCAAGCTCTTGACTCAATTCTTTTAAACTTTCCACACCTTCTAAAGGATCTTTGCCCAAATTTACAGCCTCCACTAGTAATTTTGTTGCATGAAGATATCTTTTATGTAACATGTGATCGGCTAATTGACTGGGTACATTGTTCATTTTATCTCTGCAAGAGACGATAAATTTTTAATTTAAAACTTTAAATCGTGATATTAATTAGAAAATATACATTTCATCTAGTAACTGAAGCATATATTTGTACTCTAATCCTTCCACCCATAAAGCTTTTAATTCATCTCTTTTACATCTTAATTTCTTTTTACAGTCTTGTAAGGTTTGCTTTACTCTACGAATTTTGTCACGATTCTCTGTTACTGATTGTGATATTGTACCAAACAAGTGCATCACCTGAAAAGCATATTTTCATTAGAACGTTTCAATTTTCTTAGTCGTTAGTATTACTTGGGTAAGATCATCTTCATGTTTTGAAACTAAGCGATCTAATTTCTGATCGCAAATTTTATAATCGGCCTCTAGTTTTGCTTTTTCTCTATCTCTCTGTTCGTTGGTTTCACTGGCTGATAGAGTTCGAATAACTGACATAAGCAGTCCACTCTGGAATAAAACATTTTACGTAATTATGTAAACATGCTACATGGATTCCAAAGTAATTTATATATCATTTAATCGGTTATAATTGTGTTATTGACTTTTAAGTAACTAAAATACATCATTTTGAAAGAAAACCAGAATAAATAATTTTAGGTGTTAACCAAACAAAAAATTGTACAAAGCAAAAGTGTCTTACCGTTTCCTTAACAGTCTTTACACCCCTAGGGGGTTTAATAGGAGGCGACTCCATAATTCTGTTTTCTCAATGGTATGAAGTTATAGGCAAGAATTTAACAGCAACACCCACATTTTCCATTTATTACTAAATATTTATAGTATTGACAAATCACTCAACGTCATTTTGCTTCAAACATAACCTAGCTTTTTGTAAATGTGACGTTTTAATAATATTATTACTTCAAGAGAGATGGTGCTGCGGCTATTCAAAAATCTAGTTTTTTATTTTAAATATTTTTTTATATGATCGTTTGCAAAAAAAAATTATATCTGTTATTATTCATAATTTTATTTTACCGTATAGCTTTTTTATAAAAATAGGAATTAATAGTAAAACATGTGGGTTGCATAAACCCAAGGAAGTAAAATTATGTCAATAAAACATATTGGTTATACAACCAACAATGATTGGATATTTCATGTTTGAATATCTCAACGGAATATATGGACAGGTGTGTGGTCAGACTTATTCCAGGTGAGTGTTTTTGTTGACTATAGTTATTGTACATTTTATATGTATATCTGAATTTGTGCCAGTACAAAAAACTTCAAGGATCTGCTTCTTTTAGCATGCAATCCGCATCATCGGTGATGCTTAGCTCAGGAGTTGCCCAAGGGATTGTTGATTTATATATTTTAATAGAACTTCCTATTAAAATGAAGATTAGGATTAGGTCTTTGATTATGTTTTTTACTATGCTTATGACAAGTCTAAATGCGGGTTACTATCCCATTACTCCTGTACTGAATTGCAACTATTTCAAGCCAGTATACAAGATATTTCAGTTGAAACTAGACATATCCAATAACTTTTTTATAGTGGAATTTGGGAGAATTCTATAGGGAAGAGGGATGAACATGCATAAATATCATGTTGCTCAAAATGCGGTTCATTTGAAACTGTAATGGTTGTCTTAGCGAATTTTTCTAAATCCCACTATAAAAAAAATTATTGGAGTTGTCTAGTTTCAGCTGGGACACCCTGTACACAGTGATGCATTGACCCATCAAATAAGAGTAAAAGCACTAAAATCTAAATAAAACTTTTTATTAATGTTTTTAACATAATAAAATAGGTTCGTTGGTACTTCATATGATATATATAATGTACAAAAAATATACTTAATTAGAGTAAACGAACAACCATAGTTGTTGAGAAGTTACGAATACAGGATACAGATATGTATCTACGTACATATAGAGTTTTTGGGGAGGAACCCCTAATATTCGAAAAAAGTGTTTGGAGGACCCCCTCTTGAAACAAAAAAGTTTAATAATTACAATAACAGTAGCAGTGAAAATGTATTATCCGAATTAAAACGTAACTGTTATGAAAAAAAATTGTTTATTATATTAAAAAAGCCTTTCAACGGTGAATCATCTCGGAAATATTATTAAAAAATGTCAAAAAAAAAGTTAAAGGATTTTAAAAATTCTATTAATCGGTGGTATTCAGAAATACAGGGTAAATCACAAAGTTGCAGTGAATTGAGGTTTTCTTTTTTCATTTTCTTATGGAATGGCAAACTTTTTAGGACATTTTCTGATTCACTCTTACATTCTTATCATATTTCATGCAATATGTCCTATAGCCAACTTTGCTGAGAGCAGTTTTGATGTTATTAAAAAAACCATGTTTTTATGTAAATATATATATTTTTTTTCAAATATGGTAATCTAAGGAGTCATTCTACGTCACTCCTACATTTTATCCAACGATTAGAAAAAATCTCTTCCAACTAAGTCCGTGCCTGCCGTCCAAAATGAGGATAACTATATTGCTGATACCAAGTATATTAGATGTGGTTCTACTGTATTAACCCTTTGCGCCCAAGTGGCTATGTACATTAACCATCTTTTTATAAAATTATTCGCTTAGTCCTGGTAATGCTGTAGCATAACCATCGTTAATAGTAGTTTTTTTGTCACCACTTAATTACTAGTACTTCTGTAAGAATCTCACAGAAGTACATAGAAGTGCAGTTCTTGTGACGTAGCACTTTGTCTAAACAACATAAGAAATTATTTCCTCAAAAACCATAAAGCCAATTAGTCCTGATGGTCACTTAACCCTTAAGTGCATAGAATGTCATATTTGTACATTGTTAATTCTTTTTAACTCGAATTAATATTATAATTATCAATAATTATTAATTTGTTTTTATTATTCGTTCATTTGTAGACAACTTGTGCTTACAAGGATCTGTAAAAAAATTAAAATGTCCAAAAATGCGATATGGAGTCATTGGGGTGGAAAGAGTTAAGGAAACCACCATATTTATTGGAAGAAAAAAATGTTTTTTTTTTTT